>PVKA01017069.1:0-46516 GCA_004027165.1 Ctenomys sociabilis
AAAGACCTTTTAAAAATCATAGCTAAATTAACATGTAACTCTAAGACAGTGTAGTTTTACCATGATCTTCAAAATAGTGCTGTTCAATTCTCCTATGGAAGGCAAGCAGGTTACTATAGTTCTTCACCTTCTCTGAAAACTCATCACTGGTCAACTGTATAGTGAGAATGGTATACAGATGGCCAAATACCAAGGCATCAAGCTCAGTAGGCTGCTTATTGAAAAAATAAGGTTATGTTCCCAGTCTTTGAGAAAGAGCTTGACAGCACTGGTCAGTATCTTCTAAGACCTGGTCCAGAGTCTTGTTTCCCCACCCAATAGCTTTCATCTTCCATTTGACTTCCCACTGCTTCTGATAGACCAAAATATGGTTCAGAGGCCAAGGTTAAGGAGACCCATACCTCGCATGAGTAATCTCCCCTACTCTACTGTAGCTTCATTACACCACTGAAGATATAACTCTGCAGTCAACAACATATTGTTGACTAATTCCATGTAAGCTTTCATTTCTGCTTTTCAGACTTCATCCAACCTATCACTAAGACAATGGCCCTTGGCTTTAACGAATTGAACTGTTGGGCCAAGTTTTGATACTACTTGATTTCCAAACGTGAATAAAAGATACTTTGCCAGATGGAGACATCTACTCGGCATTTGCCCTACAAACTACTTTGATGGGCAGGTGACACATCTGCAAAAAGGCCCAGCACGGTGCTCAGTGCAGGGGAACCCAACTGCTGCTATTATTTTCTGTTGACCTCCACAGGGCAAGGGAGCCCTAGCACTGGGCAGAGCATCTCTGGAGCTTTATTTTCCACATCTGCACAGCAAGAGACTCTGCATTGTCATATAGCAAAATTTGCTCCTTTCAGTTGCATGAGGCACAAATCGTAATACTGGTCAATAGGCAAAAGAGCAAGTGCTTGAGATTTTCAGTTCCAATCTTTTGTTCATTTAAAAAAATTTATCTATCTATCTATCTATCTATCTATCTATCTATCTATCTATCTATCTATCTATCTATCTATCTGACACAGGATCTTGCCACACAGATCAGGCTTGCAGTGATCCTCCTGTCTCACCCTCTCTAGTGCTGAGATTACAAGCATGTACCACCATGCCTCGTTTTGGGCACCCAGGCTTCCTTTAGGGCTCAAACTCAGGTTCTTGTGCTTGCCAGGGAGCTGCGTAGATTGCTGAGCTATCCCCCGACTCTTTTGTTCATTTGTTTTTGCTGGAATTTCCAATTCAGTTCTTGCTGGATGACTAAACTGGATGATGGTAAAGATGTAAACCAGCATTTACTCTGCTCCATGCCCTGCTCAGCCTTAGAGTGGATGAATTTCCAGCTGGTGGGTTGGCTGCTTTTGTCTCTTTGCCATCTTGTAGTTTAGGGTTTTCTGGGTGTCAGTGGCTGCTGACTTTGAGTCTCATCTTGATTTTCCTTATTATCTTTATTGCTGTTCTCTCTAGGCTGTCTTTGGCAAGGAGGGCCCCTGAAGAACTGTTGTCTATAACTCTTTCATTTGTCCTCTTATACCCTGGTTGTCAGCAGCTTCCGTTACTTCTTCTTGCACAGGATAGTTGGAATACTGTGGTTGACACCCATAGGGTTTCTGTATGTAGTAAGATGGGAACTTTTGCCTGTGGTAGGGCTGGTTTTGTTTTGCTGGCCTTCGGGAGTGGCCTCTCATCCCCCATTCTTTTTCCCACTCTCACAATTCTGGTAATTTTGCTGGTAATTGTGTAGAAGGACCCCTGTGACATGGATAGGGTCTATAGTGATTACAGTCTGCTGTATATTTAATCCCTGGAGCTGGGGCTCCTCCAAGGCCTGTAATGTTGCTTCCACACCCTTTTCTCCTCCAGCAACATCAGAGTCCAGAGACTCTCCTTCTACATGGTGAAGGTACTTCCTGGGGTTATTCTTCTTTATGGCAGTCTGGTATATAAATACATCTTTCTTGGTGTCATTCCTGTTGATGAAATTATGTCCATTTCTTAACATTGAACCATCTTACTGTTTCTCAAACCATTGTCTTAATGATTTTTTTTGTCCCTGCCAGCAGGTGCTGCTGATGTGAGGCTGCGCCTCCCACCACCACCACTGCACTGCTGGCTGCCATGGTGCCAGGCTTGATGTCAGCAGTGCTGACAGAGGCAAAAGCTGGCAGGGTCAGGGTGGGGTCTGGGTTTTCACCTCATGGTTGCAGAGATGGTGACTGGGGCCAGTTGTGATGCCTCTTAGTATGATAGTAACTAGGATGCAAGTAGTGGTGGGTCTGCTCAGGGTTCTCTGGGGTCTGCTGTCCGCTCCAGCTTCTGGTTAAATTCTCCTCTTCCCCCCCCTTCTCCTCCCTTCCCCTTCTTGTTTGATCTATCCTTGAAGGAATCCTAGTTCAAATACTGTAAATGTGATTTAGAGCTAGATATATTATGAAGTAAAGTTCTGGGATGTAGGAATCTGATAATTTCTCCTGTCCCAACTTCAGTTGCTTACTGTGTTTCTTTAGCTTACTTTTCTTTTTGTATCCAATTCTCCGCCAGTCCCTCCCCCACCCTATGCATAATAATCTTAGCTGTGCAAACTGGAAAAGACCAGGAAAGGAAGGGATGGTTACCACATATTCATGTTGTCTTTTCATTGTCTTTTTACCTCATAGTGTAGATATTGTCCCCTGGAAACAGTGATGTATATATGATAACTATATTTTTATGCTAGCCCTCAAGCTTATTTAGTTCATAATAAAAATGAAAATGAATATAACGTTCGCAGTAGTATGCTGTTAAAATATTCTTTTTTTTTTTTTTGGTCTTTTTGAGACAGGGTCTCATTATGCAGTTCAGGCTGGCCTTAAACTCACTTTGTAGCTCAGGCTGGTCTTGAACTCACAACAATACTCCTGCCTCAGCCTCCTGGGTGCTGGGATTACACAGGCATGTGCCACCACACCCGATTAAAATACTCATAATTTTGTCAATTGCTCAGTCAATTGTGTGACATTATAATACAAGCAGGATTCTGGAGTTGGCCAGGGGAAGTTTTATTTATTATGAAGGAAAATGTATTATGTTGCTAGTATATTTGTATGTTGCTTTATATGTGTAGTTTATAAATTTCTTTCTTAATCACTAGAAACACTAATTTTAATGGCTCTCTTTGAGTTAGAGGTTTTGGTTGAGTTTGCTCTGTACAGAATCTGAATTACTTAGATTTGGGAAGGATGAGTGAGCTCATAAGATAGGTGAGCCTCAGATGAGTCACTTCATTTGCAGGGTACCTCTGACCTTTCAGAAAGCAGAAAATGTACCACACAGTGCACACTCTCATATTTGATGTGTGTGTGTGTGTGTGTGTGTGTGTGAGAGAGAGAGAGAGAGAGAGATAATTTTTGGGAAGGATCTACATGGTGTTAGGGTCTCACTACTAGATCAGACTCAGTGATTCTCCTGTTTACAGCCTCGCAAGTTCTGGGATTACAGAAGTGTGCCACCACGTCCAGTCTCAATTGCAGTCTCAGCATGCCCTAGGGGCAGGGCTGGCACCAGGGGATTGAACCCCTGGCCCCTGCCCCCTGTGCCTGCTTGCAGCTGCTTTAATCTGCTGAGCTATTTGGCAGGCCCCTAAGAGAGAGATTTTTAAGATTCGGTTTCACTATGCTATTGAGGCTAGCCTTCAACTCACTTTGTAGCCTGTGCTGACCTTGAACTTGCAGAGATCTTTCAGCCTCAGTCTCCTGCATGCTGGGATTACTGGCATGTGTCTACAGTGTCTTACAACACAGATTGCACTGGTAGTAATCCTCCTGTTTTTCAGTTTTCCAAGCTCTGGGATCATGGACCACGCCCAGTCTCAATCTCAGTGTGCCCCTGGAGTGGGGCCAGCATGGCACACTGGGGATCAAACCCTGGTCCTTTACTCCTGCCTAAGCAGGCACTTTTATATTTGAAAACTAAGAAAATGCTAATCTTTTTTCTTTCTAAAGCAAAGGGTAAACTTAGAAATGTGGAAAACATTTGTTTCTAAAGTGATGTGCTTGATATGCTTAAATACAGAAATTATTCTTATTCACTTAAATATAGAAATTATTCATTTACCCCAAATGATTCAACAAATTAGTATGCCAGTATGTATGTAAACAATTGTCTGCTGAGTACCTCTGACTTGGCTATACTTTTTTCTTTCTTTTTTTTTTTTTTTGGTGGAACCAGGAATTGAACTCAGGCCCTTGTGCTTGCCAGTGAAGCGCTTATTCCACTGAGCCATTTCCCCGGCCCCATTGGCTATATTTCTTTTGAGATGGAATCAGCAGTGCTAGACTAACCACTGTGTAAATTCCTACTTCTTCCAGTTATAGCACATTGTGTTTGAAGTTTGAACTTTGAAAATATTATTCTGTTCTGTAGTATGGTTCTCATCATGATATACATAAAGGAGTTTTCGAATATGATATGAGACTATGATTACCTAAATTGTTGCCACTGTTTATAACCTAAGTCTTGAAAATACTACTTGTTTGAATAGCAAGTGAAAGGGCTTAGATAAGCTGGCATCTTTTTTACTATGTTTCCCAGGTTTGCCTGAAATTCCTGGACTCAAGTGATGTCCGTGCCCCAGTCTCCCAGATGGCTGGCACTGCAGGAAGGTGTTACTGCCCCTGGCAGGACTCTTTTTTTCTTGAGGCAGGTTTTCACTTTGTATTTCAGCATGGCCTTGAACTCAGGTAATACCCCTGCCTCCCTCTTTCAAGTGCTAGGATTATAGATGTGTACCACTGCACCCTGTTATTTTACAAAACTACATGTATGCTTTCTATGTTTTAGTTTATGCATAGTTCTTTTTTAGGCAGTAAGCAAGTATTCATAATTTTTATTTAAAACATTTTAGTTATATAGGATTTCATCTTGACTGCATAGTGATTATAGTTAATAAAGTATTTCTAAAATTTTAAAGAGATCTTCTGGATTTTCTGTGTGCAAAAAAGATAATTGTCTGGTGATAAATTTATTAGTTAACTTGATTGTGGCAGTCATTCACAATATACATATATCACATCAAATTGTACATCTGAAGTAAGTATAGTTTTTGTGAGTTCTGTACAGTAAAGGTGGCAGCAAAAGAATATTTGATGGTGTTCAAGTAGCGCTAATAAATTCCATTTTGTAGATAGGTAATTTTGAATTTAGAAAATTTTATGTTAGAGCTGGGTGTGGTGGCACATACCCATAATTCTAGTAGTTGGGAAACTGAGGCAGGAGAATTGCTTTGAGTTCATGGCTATTCTGAACTACATGGCGAAACCATCTCAGAAAACCCCCACCACTGCACTCAGCCTGAGCAGGCGCTTTAGTCTGCTGAGCTATCAGGCTGGCTCAAGTGTGTGTTCTTTCTTTTAATCGTTGTTGTTTTCAGCTTAACAAAGCACTAGTAACTTAATAAGAGGTATAAAGAGTTAATAATAGGTTTCTTTTGGTGCTGGGATTACAGGTGTGTGCCACCAAGCCTAGTGTCGTTGACCAGCTCAGAGCTATCTCTCGGGTCCTTTATTTTGGTTTGGTTTGAGAACTTGTTTTTGGAGGTTCTAATGGGAGCACAGCTACTTTTTGTATCCTTGACTGAGGAAATGATCCTCTTCTATGGGGAGTTGCTGACAGCTTGGAGGTGCATAATATCATCTGCTAGCCAGTCAGATCGGCTGAATCAACCCTGACAATCAGTGAGATGACAGATGTCACAGCCAGATTTTCCTCACTACCAACACCGCCTCCTTCTCCTCCTCTTTTTCCTCTTCTTCTTATTTATCGTTTTAAGACAGGGTCTCACTGTGCAGCTCAGGCTGTCCTTGAGTGCATTTTTGTAGCTCAGGCTGGTTTCAACTTAGCAAGGGTCTTCCTGCCTCAATGTCCGGAGTGGTGATATTATAGGTGTGTCCCGCCATGCCTGGCTTTTTTTTTTTTTTGTATTTTTAGGGAAGGGTCTTACAGGGTGTTCACTACTAGATTGGACTTGTAGTGATCCATCTGTTTATAGTCTCCCAAGAGCTGGGATTACAGCCACCCGCCGCCATGCCCAGTTTCAATCGCCAGCTCAACATGTCCTGGGTGCAGGGCTGGCACAGCAAGTCTGGGGATCAAACCCCTGGCCCCTGTTCCTGCTTGCAGGTGCTTTAATCTGCTGAGCTATTTGGCTGGCCCTAGTAGTGCAGATTTGTCAGTAAGGGCCTCTGTTTCAGGAAAAAAGCACTTTTTTGTATTGTAAGTTAATTTTACCTGATGTAGAATCTTGAGTGAGCTTTTAATTTTAGCGTTTTAAACGTGTCTCACTCCATGTATAGTTTGTTTTTTTTTTTTAGAAGAAATCTGCTATAAATCTTTGTTTTTCTCAGTGTAACATGTATTTCCCCCTCCTTGCAATCCTAAAGATTTCCTCCTTATCTTTAATTTTGAGTAGCTTCCCACCCCTGCACACAGCACTGGGGATTAAGTCCAGGGAGTAATGAACTATATACCTCATCCCTTGTAAAATTTTTATTTTGAGAAAGGGCATCCCCTAAGCTCCACAGATGGGCCATGAACTTGAAATTCTTCTTTTGTCAGCCTCCCAAATAGCAAGGCTTACAGGCTGGTTTAAGTAGTTTGAGTATGATTTGTCTGGCTGGTTTGGGGGCAGTTAAAGTTTGATTTGCCTTACCTAATTGTTGAGCTTCTCTATGACTTGGTGTCTTTATAGTTTGGAAAAATTGCAACTACTACTTCTTTCCATAGGATTTCTGTAGGATTTCAGTGGCCTGTGTGTTACAGTGTTCGGATTTTCTATTTTATCTCTACTCCCACTCCAAGTTTTTTGTCATTGTGTTTTGTTTTGAATAATCTGTTACTCAGTTTTGTTGAACATAGTTTTATGCCATGCTCACAATCCTTTACTGTGTTTTTCATTTGTCTCTGGTAGATAGCATATTGTGCTTTTCCCCTTTCTATATTTGTACGCCTTTCCCATTTGTAGCTTAATGTCAATTCTTTTGCACAGGGCAGTAGGGACTGTTTGTGTCTTTTAGCCTGGGGTCTTTGGTCGATGTAGTCTGTATTTAAATTGTATTTTGGCCCTGTTTCTATGGTTACCTTCCCTATGCCACAGGCTCCAAATTCCAGGTTTAGTATACTTTTTTTTTTTTTTTTTTTTAATTTTGTGGACCAGTTCCCTAAAGAATTTTTGTACAGTCTGCTTTTTATTAAACTTTGGACTTTTGAACTTCTTATTGCTACTTTACAGTGTATCTTTGTTCATACTTTTCCTTCTCCCTCAGTTTATCTTGTTGTTTATTTCTCATTGCTTACTAGAACAGTGGTAGAAGTAGGGAGTTTTGGTGAGGAAGACCTATATTTTTCTGTCTGAGATTTAGGCAAGCATGTTTGTGGATCTCAAAACTGGGGCTTGCTTGATGACCCTGGTCCTTCCCAAGAGTAGAGAATTGCTAAAGGCCTAGGGCCATTATATTTTTCTGTCCTAATGCCAAGGATAGAGTTTCTGCCTTCTTCCAGGTGGGAATATGAAATAAAAATACTCTTTTTTTTTTTTTTTTTTAAGTACTCTATAAAATGTGTTCTGCAACCAGCTCCCTTGGTTAGCTTTTTACTAATTAAGGTGTTTGTCCTGCTAGAGACACATAATTTTTGGCATTAGCTGTCATGATGTTTTAAAATGTAAATACTATTAGGTATAATTTTTCAAAGTTCATATTGACTATTTAATTTGTATTCTTTTTTGGTGGAGGGGATGAAGTGGGGATTGAACTAAGCACCTCTGTGATGAGCTATTTTTTTGAGGGTGGAGAGGACAAGGGCTTGGTAAGTTGCCCACTGTGGGCTCAGTCCTAAGATTCTCTTGCCTCATCAGATGTCTCCCTGCTCTTCTCCTATGCCTTCCTCCCTGTTGTGATTTGAATGGCTTCTCTATGCATTTGTTGGTACAAGTTACTACTCTCCCTACCCTGAGCTCCAAAGTGATGGAAGAGACAATAGAAGACATTAACTATCTTTGTGGTATACTCCCTGCTTGGCCTATTCTAGGTCAGCAAAAATGTTCCTTTTTCCCTTTTAAGATACTTATCAGAACATACTGCAAGATCATTCACCATGAAGGATGTTAGGATCCTCAAAGAAGCATATAGCTACTTTATGTGTAGCATGGAAAGGAACTGAATACATTTGCCATTAAGCATGAACGATTTTAATATCTTGGTGTGTACTTTCTCTTCTAGTTGGTTTAGATTATAGGAAAAGAGCTATTTATACTGGCTATAATTATCTTGACAAAAAAATACAGTCTCAGAACTATAACTAATAAAATCTGAATAGGAAACGAAAAAAATTCCTTTTTTTTTTTTTTGGTGGTACTGGGGATTGAACTCAGGACCCTGCGCTTGGCAGGCAAGCACTTATTCTACTGAGCTATCTACCCAGCCAACACTGGGGAAAAAAAAAAAGATTTCTGCCTCAGCCCCTTAGGGTGCTGAGATTACCATTGTATGCCACCATGCCCAACTGTTTCATTTCTTCAATTAGTGTTTATGGTTTGTGATTTGTTTTTTTGAGACAGGATCTCACTGTCTAGTTCAGGCTGGCCTCAAACTCACTATGTAGGTCAGACTGGACTTAAATTTGCAGTGATCATCCTGCCATGGCATCCCTAGTGCTGGGATTATAGGCATGCTCCATCACACCTGGCTAAGTTATTTTTTAATTATGCATTTTTATTGCCTGATGCTGCATGGCAGATTCTAGCAATGCAACAAAGAATTGTTGAATGAGCAAATGAATTTGTAGTGGTTGCTGACCTTATTCCTTTTCTGAGTATAGTTTTTAATTTTTGATTGCAGTAATAGTTCATTACTTTCTGAGGGTGTAAAAGAAATATGTTTGTGGTTTTTGTGTTTGTCTATATTTAATTAGAGCACATAATTCTGTGCAATCAAAATAATGCATATGACTTTTAGCAAGATTAAGGGAAGTTTGATAATTGTACAACATCTTTACCACAGTGTTGGCAACCATTGAAGGAGGACCTTTGACTTTTTTTTTTAGGGCAAGGTCTATAGGGTGTTTAGGGTCTCACTACTAGATCGAACTTTAGTGATCCATCCGCCTATTTACAGCCTTCTGAGAGCTGGGATTACAGGTGTGCAACGCCACGCCCAGTCTCAATTGCTGTCTCAGCGCACCCCAGGGGCCAGGCTGGCACAGCAGGCCCAGGGATCGAACCCCGGCCCCTGTGCCTCCTTGGAGGCACTTTAATCTGAGCTGTTTGGCTGGCCCTGGTCCTTTGACATTTTAAACCTTGATAAAGACTCCAAAGAGAATTAGTTGTGTTAACCTGTTGGCTGAGTTTAATAACAAGATACAAAGGATGGAGAGGGTGAAGCTTAACCTTATTTCACAGAGTTTACCAGAACCTTGCCTAGAGATGGAGGAACATGATTTGTTAGAGGTGATCACTACCTCAACTTCCTCAACAATGGAAATGTACTTTAAGATTGGTTTTATTGTTTTCTTCTAGGTGATTTACTGTTCTTTTGGTGGAACATCCAAAGGGCTGCACTTCAATAACTTAATAGTTGGACTTGTCCTCCTTACAAGAGGCAAAGATGAAGAAAAGGCAAAATGTAAGTACTTGTATTATCTCAATATGAACTGATTGATTGATTCATTTGTTCATTCATTTGCGTACTTACTAAAAGACAGAGTCGCACTATTTAGTTTAGGCTAGCCTTTATAAACTCTGTATAGCGTGGTCTGACCTTGAGTTTTGTGATGCTTCTGTATGACCCTCCTGAGTGCTGGGAGTACAGGTAAATATCACTACATTCAGCTTCGAAATGATGTCACGTGTGCACAGAATAATTTGCCTCAAAATTCTGAGGCTAGGCTAAAGATTTGAATTAGTATTTTCCCAAAGAAGATGCATAAGTGTTCAATATTCAATACTACTTGAAAAATGTTCAGCATAATTAGGCATTTGAGAAATGTAAAGTAAAGCAACATTATAATGCTGCATCACACCTACTAGGTCACTAAAATAAAAAAGACAGATAATAGCAAGTATTGGCAAGGTGTGGAAAAATTGTAACCCTTCTATATTGCCAGTGAGAATGTAAAATAGTTCAATCCCCCCCCCCCTTTCTTTTTTTTGTCTTTTTGAGATAGGGATCCCACTATGCAGTTCAGGCTGGCCTTAAGTTCACTTTGTAGCTCAGGCTGGTCTCAAGTTCACTTTGTAGCTCAGGCTGGTCTCGAACTCATAACAATCTTTCTGCCTCAGCCTCCCCAGTGCTGGGATTACAGGCATGCGCCACCATGTCTGGCCTAGTTCAACCACTTTTTAAACCAGATTAGCTATAAAATACTTGAGTTACTGTATGACAGTGGTTCTGTTCTGCTATATTCCTAAGAAAATGTTACATTCTTTAAAAAAGTACACAAATGTTCACATTATTTTTCATAATACTCATAAAATAGATACAACCCTAATATCTGACAACTGATCATAAATAAACAAAATGGAATAGATGTGTACAATGGAAAATTCTAATAAAAGAATAAAATTGATTCATGCTAGATAGATCTTAACATTTTGCTGAACCTGGGCATAGTGGCACTTACCTGTAATCCTAGGACTCAGGAGGCTGAGGCAGAAAGATAGAAGTGAGTTCAAGATCAGCTTGAATTTCATATTGAGTCTTTGTCTCCAAAAAAAGAAAAAAATCAGTTTGCTAAATAACAGATTCTAGTCACAGTAGACCATATTTAATGTGCTGTCTGTCTGTCTGTCTGTCTGTCTCTCCTGGATTAGACAAATCAGTAGTGACAGAATGTGATAGTGGATGTTCTGGGTGACACTGGGTATGACTGAAGTTATAGTTTGGTGAATAGATGGGGAATATTCTTGGGTCAGTGGCGATTGTTGCACAAGCTTATGGATATGCTAAAAATCACTGACTTTTACACAAAAGTTTATACAGTGTGAAAGTTTACTTAATAAGGCTTTGCAGGAATTCTTGGCAGTTAAGCTGGTGTGGATGCATACATCTGTAATCTTAGCATTCCAGGAGGTGGAGATAGGACACACTGTCTAAGAATAAAAAGGACTAGCTTTTTTGGAAGACTCAGTTCAAACCCCAATACTGGGTTACCTTAAACCTACTAATCAAGGAGATTGTCTTAGCAGAAGATACCATAAATGCCCTCAAATCTGAAAGGGAATGTAATCTTAATTGCTCAATGTCCATCTGTGTTTCTTAGCATATAGGTTGTTTATGGATTTATTTACCTCTTGTTTTTGAGACAAGTTCTTGTTATGTTGCTCAGGCTAGGTTTAAACTTGTGGGCCTGGGATATCCTTCAACCTCAGTCTCCCTAAGTAGCTGAACCTATTAGTATGTAACAGTTTGCCTGGCTTAAGTTTTAAATCTGTTTGTTTAATTTGGGGAGGGGCAAAGTTTTAGTCAAATAATTGAGAGTGATATAAATTTCGTTGAACATTTTCCTGGGAGAAGGTGGGAAACTGTTTATATTACACATTTTGCCTCAAAAATCCTTAGGTATTTAAATGTTTGTTTGTTTATAGTGGAGCCAGTGATTGAACTCAGACCTTTATACTAGGTAGGGGAACACTTATTCTACTGAGCCATCTCCCCAGCCCCCTTAGGCATTTTTTCATGCCAACTGTATGTTAGATGTTTTTTTTCTTTCTCCTTTCTTTCTAACTTGCCTGATATGGAGTGAATGTTTGCCCCCAGAAGTAAATTGTTGGTGTATCAATTCCCAAAATAACAGTATTAAGAGGTAATGTCTGGACCTGCCGTTCACTTAGTAGTTTAAGCACCTGTTCATGCAAAGGCAGTCAGGAGCAGGATACCGTGGTTCGATCCCCAGCTCCACCTGCCTTACCAGACATGCCTTTCAGGCAGCCTGAGCCACCAAAAAAAAAAACAACACAAAAATCCTTTTGGGGGACCACATGGACCCACCTCCTATCCCTCTCTCAGATAGGAACTTTCTTTCCCTCAGTAAATATATTCTGCTCAAAAAACAAAGTAATGCCCTCAGGCCAGCCAGATGGTTCAGTGGAGTAAAGCACCTGCTTAGGCAGAGTGCAGGGGCCAGGGTTGGATCCCAGGCATGCTATGCTGTACCAGCTCCACCCCCGGGGCACCCTGAGATGGTGATTGAGACTGGGCATTGCTGTGCACCTGTAATCCCAGCACTTGGGAGGCTGAAAACAGGAGGATTACTACGAGTCTAATCTACATAATGAGATCCTCTAGACCCTCTAGACCCTGTACTAATGAGGTAATGTCTTTGGGAGGGGATTATATCATGAGGGTCAGTTATTTATGAATGGAATTAAGTGCCCTATTAAAATAGGTTTTAGACCTCTTCTCACTTCTGCTATGCATAGCTATGATGAGAACGTAACCATCTCTGAATTGGTAAGATGTTCTTCACCAGACATCAATTCTGATAATTCTTTGATTTTGTAACTTGGTCTCCAGGACTGTAATTAAATAAATGTCTTTTGTTTATTAACCACCTAATTTATGTTTTTTTTTTTTTTCTGTTGTTATAGTAGCCAAAACAGACTGAACATTGCTCTCAGATTGCTTCTTCTGAATTTCTTAGAATCTTCTCTCTTGTTCCTCAATCTAGTCCATTTTTCTTTTAACCTTGTTTTTATAAAACAGTTTTATTGCGGTATAATTGGCACACAGTAAAATACACATATAAAATGTACAACTTAATGTGTTTTTACACATGAGTATATAACTCACATTACAGTAAACAAATAATGAATATTTGTTAACCAAATTTTATGTGTAAGGAATATAACTTTGTTCCTGTTTTTGTTTTTCACATTAGTGTCTGTCCTCCAGCACACATATAAGTTATCTCTAAGCAACAGCAGTTAAAAATAATTTTTAGGATCACATACATAAGCTTAAATTTTTTTTTCTTTTATTTGGTCCTTCATATTGACTCAGGAAGTTGCACATAATAACCATAGATCTACCATTGTACTACATCCCCAGGTGACAGAAACATAGATTTCAAATGTTTTTTTTTTCACTTTAATTATAGGATTGTTTTAGTTTTGTAGGGCTGCCCTGTAACAAAACACCACAAACTGGTGACTGAAGGAAATGGATATTATCTTAGTTTAAAGACTAGAAGTCCAAAATAAGACTTAGAAGGAAGAATCCTTTCTTGTTGGCCACTTTGGGTAATAGTCATCAGTCCTTTGCCTTTTCTTGGCTTTCCTTAGCTACATTGTTCTAGTTTCTGTTTCTTTCTTTTTTTTTCCTCTCTGCCTGTTTCATCACAGGGCTTTCTTCTCTTTGTGATTTATCTTTTTCTCTTCATGTAAGACCACCTATCACAAAAGGTTGTGTCCCATCCTGATGAGTTAACTGTAATTTTTTAAATATCTATGAAGACTTTGTTTCCAAGTACACTGCTGATGCAGGTGTGAAAAGCTCATATTTATACCTGTATTATTACTACATATCTGTTTTTCCATAGCTGTGCATTCAACTATGGATCAAAAGTAGTTGGAAAAAATTACATCTGTGGCAAACACGTACAGATTGTCATCATTTCTTAACTAATAGAGTATAATAATTATGTAGCATTTATGTTGTATTAGCTGTTAAAATAATATACCTAAGATTTAAAGTATAGGACCAATATGTACAGGTTTTATGTAAATATTATACCATTTTATGTAAGAGATTTGAGTTCATTTTGTTGTTTTTGGGGAGTCTTAGAGCTAGTTTCTTCTTGCCTTTGATGCAATGCAACACGGTAACAATATTCTAATCATAAAGTATATTTTTCCACCCAACTTTGTTGTCAGATTTGTGTCATATTCTCTCCAGAATTTGATTTTTAAAAAATAAAATATTAGCTGGTGCTGTAGCACAAGCCTGTGATTTCAGCCTTCTGGAAAGGTGAGTTAGAAGGATCATAAATTTAAGACCAGCTTAGGCAATTTAGTAACTAGCAGGATTTGTCTCAAAAAAAAAAAAAGTTTTGAGGATGTAGCTCAGTGTGAAAGTCCAGTCTCCAGTACCTGAATGAACCATTCAGTGTATTAGTAACAAAATCATAAGATAAAATAGATGCCCCAGGGTTGGTGGTATGTACCTAGAATCTAAGCACTCAAGTGGCTAAGGCAAGAGGATAGTGAATTTAAGGCCAAATGGGCAACTTAATGAGAACCTGTCAATAAACAAGTGAGTGCATTAGTGAGTGAATAAGTGAATGAATGAATGAAAAATAAAATATTTCAGCTTTCTTATATGTGTTCCTGTTCGTGCCCTTTACATGTTATTATTCAGCTATTTTGCAGGTTTAAAAGGTATACATGCTACTTTGTAATTTGCTTTTCTCCTGAATTTTTTTTATATTTGAATTTTTTTACATGTATCTTGAAATAGTTGCTGGCATGGGGGTAACTTGCAAGAGTGGGAGTACAAAGGATTAAGATACACATAGATATAGATGTAGATAGATATCTATGTATGTTGCCAGAATGGATATATTCATTATGCATCATGGATACATACTAGTAAAAAAAGGGAAGAAAAAATTAACACCTTTTTTTCTAGTATCGCTCTGACAAACTACACTTAGTGAATATCTTGTATTTTATTCATAGGGATTAGAGTTTCTGAAGTGTTAATGTGAAATTGCAATGGAAGTGGAATTTGTGGCACGTATTTTCACATTTTCTAGATTTTTGGCAATTGTTATCCAGAGTGACTATATTTGTTTATATTCCCATTAACATTGTAGAAGAGATCCCATTTCTCCCAATCTTTGCTAACACTTGATATTTTCACAGGTGGATATTTTTGCAAAATCAATATGTTTTAAAAGAATCACTTTTGTGTTGCTGGCTTATTTTTAGGGGATAAATAAGGTTATAAAACGTTAAATTCTAATATCATCCAGGTATTGATATCTTTCTCTTACAGTCCCCCTTCTACCAGGGTATATTTTACCTATGTTAAGATTAATTTGTTCTTTTTTTCTCCTAGATATTTTCAGTCTTTTTTCCACTGAGTCTGGGAGCTATGTTGTACGAGAAGAAATGGAAAGAATGCTCCACATGGTGGATGGTAAAGTCCCGGATACACTCAGAAAGTGTTTCTTAGAGGTATATTTCTTTCTTTTTTTTTTTTTTTTTCTTGTGGTACTGAACTCAGAAACTCAGGACTTTGCACTTGCGAGGTGGGCACTCATGCCTGCTGAGCTATCCCCCTGGCCCTCTTAGAGATATATTTTAAGATTTACATTTCATTCCTTTACTTTGTTTTTTTAAAAATGTCTTTTCTGTCTTCCATGTTAGCAAATGCTTATTTTCTGTCAAGGAAACTTAAAGGATCTTAAGCTGTTTGTGTGAGCATGGTAGCTCATACCCATAATTCCAGCACTCTAAAGGCTGAGGCAGGAAGATCACTGTGAGTTTGAGACCAGACTGGGCTACATGGTGAACTCAAGGCCAGCCTGAACTGCACAGCGAGACCCTGTCTCAAAACAACACAATAAATAAATAAATAAATAAATAAATAAATAAATAAATTAAATAAAATAAAATATAAAACTTAAACTATCTTAGTTGGAGTAGTAGTTTGGGGCAGTTTAGAAACCTTTCCCTGATATTACATGCCTCTACATAAAAAAGTATGAAGTGGCAGAAAAGATCAGAAATGACATGAGAAAAAGAAAGTCTTCTTTCTCATGTGCATGGTAAGTTAGGGAGACAACTTGCGCATGAGTTGTCACTCGCAGCCTAGAACCATCTCCAGAGTTAAAGATTGCCTCCTCACCAATGAAGATCAGACTAGAAAGGTCATTCCTTCATTGTGACAAAGTATTAACTTTTAATTGTGTAATAAGTTTAGCTATGATGAATAGGTGTTTATCTGCAGAGTATTCTTGGTGTTTTAGATTAACATTTTAAGTCTTCATAGCTATACTCAAAGTTCCATGACTCATTACTGCTATATTTGTGAATCTGAACATTTTCATTTCTGTAAAGACAGCTGTTTATACTTATAACAAAACACACTCCAACACTGGCACCCCGTATTTCCTCAGGATCCTGTGGGGATTGCGCTTGTGCCATTTTGTGACCTATTTTATGAAGGCCTATTTTGTTATTTATTTTAATTAGTTGATTTGCATAAGGAAATAATTTAGGCTAAAGTTTCTCATTTTTGTTTTCAAAACAAGTTTGTTTTTATTGTATCTTTAACATTGAAAAAAGAAAGAAAAAACCACTAGGCATTGTGCATCTTTAATAAACAAAGATTTAGGGGCCAAAGCGATGGCTCAGTGGAATAAGCGCTTCCCTGGCAAGTGAAAGGGCCTGAGTTCAATCCCTGGTTCCACCAAAAAGCAAATCAAAAAAATCAATAAAGTTCTTTTTGTAGTATGTGTGGTCTGCTAATATGTGAAAAGTCCTGTAAGGTGGCTTAAAAAAAAAAAAAGAAAAGCCTCTTTAACATCTTGCAGTCTTTTTCATGGAGCACTCACTGCTACTTGATTTCTTAAAGGTGGCTGTTTCATCTGTTGTTTCACTAATATGATGGTCCCTCACTGCTTTTGATTTTATTCAGAGAGCTTAGCACTTCCTTTCCTTTTTTTTTTTCTTTCTTTAATGTATTTGGTACAGGGTCTCACTGTGCATTACTAGGAATCCTAGTGATCCTCCTGTTTTCAGCCTCCCTACCATGGGGATTACAGGATTACAGGCATCTCCACCACTCTGGGCCTGGGTCTCTGGCTCAGTGCACCTTGGGGGTGGGGCCATTGTGGCATGCCTTACTGGGGATTGAACTCCAGTCCCTGTGTTTGCCTAAACAGGTGCTTAGTCCATTGAGCTATCTCACTGGCCCAAATAAGCTTTCTGATAAACTTAACAAGGTAGACTTTTTTTGTTTTGAAGATAGTAAAGGGCTGAAAATTAACTTTTGATCATTTTGAAATTTAACTTTTCTTATAAAGTGAGGGCAGGGTAACAATAGAAAAATAATGGATTGATTAGCATCAGATTTTTTAAAAATTACCTTTTCGTAGGGATGAAAGCACAAAGAACTTCATTATCATACACTTGAAAGCTGGCCTCTTTGGTGAGACTTTTGTTCATTATTCTCTCTTGAATTGTTTGGTGGCTTGGAACATTAGTATACAATGAGCCCATCTTGACTTTTAGTCTAGCCTTTTGTGGCCTGGGAAGGGAGTAAACTCCAAAACACTTAATACTGTATGGTGATCTTTATAATACAAGAATTTTGAAAGAGAAGATTAAAGAAATACAAGGCAGCATTTTAGAAGTCTACTGGATACCTGTAATGGTTAAATCCAGCACTAAGTGCTGGAGTGTACCTCAGTGGTACAATTGCCTGGTTTGTCCCAGATCCTGACTTTGGTCCTGGGTTCAGAAAGAAAGAGACAGAGACAGACAGACAGACTAGGCCAGGATTGGATATATTGCCCATGGGAGACCAAATTATAGAAATTAGAAAGCCTTTATTAGCTGCTGACCAGTGTACTTTCCCTTTCCAAATTGGACAGCACAAAGACCTAGTTCTTTGTTCCCTACCTTCTTTCTTAGTTTCTTTGTTGCTATGGCAACTGGGCAGGCCTGTGATGCTCCTATATCCCATAGGTGCCAGGTCTTGGGCAGAGGGATTTATGGCTAAACAGCAAACAGTCTGTTTCTTATTGCCCTTAATTGGCTCTATCTCCTCCTTCTCTCCTACATGTTTGTGAAGTTCTGACAGGGCAGGGGAAGAAGTGAGGAATAGGGTAATTTAGGCAAGGCTACCTGTATATAAATACTTCAGGCAGGGGTCAAACTAAATTGAATTCTGCTTCAGTTTCTCCTACTTCCAAAAGTCAATGGGGTATTATGCTAGGTGCCATGCTGGAAGGAAGGGAAGGGGAGGGGAGGGGAAGAGAAGGGAGGGGAAAGGGAAGGAAGGGGAAGAGAGGGGAAGGGAAGGGAGGGGGAAAGAAATATATATATACACACACACATACATACATACATACATATATACGTACATAGACCTCTACACTGTAAATGACTTAATTTACCTGATTCTATTTTCTAGTATATTTACCAGCTCTAATTTCTGAGTAGTGTGTGATGATTCCATTGAGGTTCTTAATGGCTTACGATACTGTAATATCAGTTTATTTATACTAAAATAAGATTCTTCATACCTTCCCCAATAATTCTTTGTTATTTTTTTATTGTTAGAGAAAAAATCATAAAAAGACTTTAGGAAGGAACTTGGATCCTAGATTTATGTAATTTGAGTCTTAGCCCTGTTTGGTTTGTGAGTTACCCTGGACAGATGAAGTTATCAAGGAAATCCATCTTTTAGTTGTGCTGTTGTTTTTGTTTTTGTTCTGTTTTGGTTTTGATTTGTTAAATATATCTAAGCAGAAACTGAATTATTGTTAACTCTGAACTTCTGCAGTGATTTGATAAAATAATTTATGGTTGGCACCTTAATTTTATGCAGATACAGTTCTGAATTCTGTCGATATTTCCCTTTGAGGAGCCCACATATTCCATAGAGAGGAATGTTTTTTCAGACCCAAGGATAGAACTTAGGCCCTTGAGCTTGCCAGAGAAGCACTTATTCCACTGAATCATCTGCCCGGTCCCAATTCTGAATTCTAAAGTACAGTTATTATTAGAAGTAGTGGTAGGATTTTGTGATGCTGGTGATGGAGCCCAAGGTCTTGTATGAGCTAGGCAAGCACTTTTGCCATTGAACTAAATCTCCACCCTGTTATTTTTGAAAAACCGTTTATTTTCTAAGTATATATTCCCTGTAATGTTACTTCATAATTACCTTTTTGTAGGTAGTAGAATGGTAAATGCCAGTTAATTTGGGGTTGTGTAGGTTCCAAGTAAGATACCCTATGATTTAACAAAACTTGTGCCTTCTTATTTTAATTTTAGGGTGAAAAGGTAAACTATGAGAAGTTTAGAAATTGGCTTCTTCTAAACAAAGATGCTTTTACCTTCTCTCGTTGGCTACTATCTGGAGGTGTGTATGTTACCCTCACTGATGATAGTGATACTCCCACATTCTACCAAACTCTGGCTGGAGTCACACATTGTAAGTATTGACATTACATTGCTTTTTGTTCACCTTTTAATAGACTTGCCTGAAAATATTAGAATATCCTGATAAAGTTTTTTTTTGGGGGGGAGTATACAATAAAATGAAATACGGGATAATGGAAAATATAACCCTCTATAAATTGAATTTAATTAGGCTATATTTTCTAGGGCTGCTATACATTATAATTCGTAAGTGAAGACAATTGAAATTTATTCTCTTACAATTCCTGTCTGAAGTCAGGGTAATAACAGCTATGTTCAGTCCAAAGAAAGAATTCATCCTTGTGTCTTCTGGATTTTGGTGGCCCCAAGGATTTCTTGGCTGATGGCAACATAATTCCATTTTTTCTGACTTCACATTTTCTTCTCTGAATGTCTGTCCTTTCCTCATCAGTGGACTTAGGGCCCAGCTTAAAATTTTCCTTTAAGCTCTTTAACTCATGACATATACATAGATTCCACTTGCAAATAAAGTCACACTGTGAGGTGCCAAGTGATTGTGCACTTTTGGGAGACCCCACTCAACCCATTGCACTAAAAGTGCTAACCTTTTCCTACTGTGTCCTCTGGTTTTTACAAAAACTGCTTGCACTTTGCTTTGCTACTTTTTAAGTATCCTTGCCTTTGACTATTAAATAAATCCCTCTCCTCCCTCCCTCCCCTCCCTCCCTTCCCTTCCCCTTCCTTTTTGAGACAGGTTCACCATACAGTTCAGGCTGGCCTTGACTCACATTTTAGCCCAGGCTGGCCTCAAACTCACAGTGATCCTCCTGCCTCAGTCTCTTGAGTGTCACCATGTTTAGTGTTCTGAGTTTTCTTCTCAGGTTACTTAGATCTTAAGTGTACACTTTTATCCTGTATTGTAATTTGTAGCATTCTGTTTATCTGTTCTTCCCAGCTCTCCTAAATCATGCCTTTCTTCCAATGAGTTGTATTTTTTTCTTCTCCCCATGCATGTCCTAAGTATTTGTTCATTGAATATAGGACTTGAATTTCAAGTGGTAGTTGTATCTGTTCCTTTATATCACTTGCAGTAACTTGGCTATTAATTAGTTATACCCAGTGCTTTTTTACATTTTTATTCTATTAGTTCGGATTTAAAAATTTTTTTTGGTATATGTGCTGCTGAAGCAAGCTCTTTGAAACTTTTTTTCCAGCTTGGTTTGGGGATTGAACTCAGGACTTTCACAGTGGATTACATCCCCAGCTCCTCCTTGCTTTTTTGTGACATAGGGTCTTGATAAATTGCTCAAGGTGGAATCAGACTCACAATGCTCTTACCTAAACCTTCCAGAGTGCTGGAGTTACAGGCCTGGTCATTCTGTTGTTGTTAAAAAGTTCTAACTGGTAAATTGAGGTAAGAATTGGTAGTGAGTTTAAAGTTCTATTGTTCTTCAGTAGGACCTTCATCTTTGTTTTAGATTGGAAAACCTTTAAAATGATTTTCTTTTGCATAAAAAATTAAGGGAAACTTTTTACACTCAGTAAGTGATCAGTTAGTATTTATTGGTTATATGGATACTGTGTTGAATTTTTGCATTTAAAAGTTCATTGCAATTAGTAATTTTTTCCTTTAATACTAAGAATGTACCTATTTTACAGTGTTAACAAAAAAAAAATTCTGATATTTATTAGGGAAAACATTCAAGACTATTATAGTGCTGGCCCCACCCCCAGGGTGCCCTGAGACAGACTGGGTGTGGTGCCATGTGCTGTAATCCCAGCTCCTGGGAGGCTGTAAATGGGCAGGCAGATCAGTAGAGTCCAATCTAACAGTGAGACTCTGAACACTCTGTAGTCCCTCCCCTAAAAATACACACAAAAGACTATTAAAGTGCCTTTATTATAATAAGGGAAAGACTTTAGGATTAACTCTCCACAAGAACAGGTGGGAATTTACTTCCAAGGAACATGGTAAGATGGTCAGTGGAATAATTATTGACAGGAGTCACTGAGAGTAAGATGTTCTTACTAAGGGGAGCCCAAGAATTTACATATTGAAGTATAGTTGAGGATCAGATTTCAATAGTAAAAGATGACTTTAAGTCAGATTCTTTGATTAAAACTAGGCTGAGCAAGCCAAAGACAAAGGAGCAGAGCTTTAGTTGAAAAGAGGGCTCAAAGGAGGAGCATAAGGTTTTATTTATTTATTTATTTATTTATTTATTTATTTATTTATTTATTTATGTCTTTTTGAGACAGGGTCTCACTATACAGTTCAGGCTGGCCTTAAGCTCACTTTGTAACTCAGGCTGGTCTTGAACTCACAACAGTCCTCCTGCCTCAGCCTCCAGAGTGCTGGGATTACAGGCATGTGCCATCACACCCAGGTTAAGGTTTTTTTTTTTTTTTTTTGAGACAGGATCTCACATTGTAGCTGGCCTTAAACTCACTGGTCTTGAAGTCATGGCAATCCTGCCCTAGCCTCCTGAGTGTTGAGATTACAGGTGTGCCAGCTGTCAAAATGATTTGAAGGTTTAGTTTAGTTTTTTATTATTTGGAAGGTTTTTTCTTCAGATTTTTAATAATATGTAAAAATTAAAATGCCTTTGCTTTTGTTAAAAACATTTATTTTGAATCATTTATAAGAAATATTAATATGGATTCACTGTTTCACCTAAATGACTAAGCTTAAAATTGAGTGTGTTCATTTTGGTTTCACATAATTATTAATGTCTCTGTGCCATCTCAGTTTTCTTGAAACTTTTCCTTTGGCTTTTGAAACATTGTCATTTCATAAGTATTTTTTAAATTTTCTATCTTGTTGTCCTTTTATCATGGATTATGTACTTACTTTGCTCCATTACAGCCATGTCCATTGCTTTATTATCTTTTATACCTTGCAGTTGATATAACGGAAAAACTTATGCTTTAAAATTCTGTCACAAGAGACAAATTGGTGCTCTTGTGTTTTCTATCTTGGTTGATAGTACTTGTTATTTCAGTGCCCAATTTGAGATTACCTGTGTTTTTTAATGTTGGATTTTATCAATCCTTAACCGTATTTCTTATATCTACCCACCTTCCCTTCTTTGTTCATTTTTCATTTGTTCTTTCTTTCCTTTTTTCTTCCATTGATCTATGCATCATTACTGTAATTTGTCTTACTACCTGTTCCTTAATGATAGGGTAAAAGAAAGGATAATGTTCTTTATTCACTTTTAATGTTAAATTTCTTCTAATTATTTCACTTCCCTACTCTGAAGCTTTGAGAATTTTTCATTGCCTATAGATTTTGATTATCTACAAAACAGCTTAAGCTTCTTAGCATGGCTTTTTTAGTTTTTTATCTTTGACTTAGTTTTTCATCTCCATTTCCCATCAAGTGTGTTCTCAGGTTTACCTATAGAGGATCAGTCAATGTTTTGTGACTGCTCCATGAACTTCTATAGCTACTGCATACCATATTTCCTGATTTTTAAGAATGAATTTCATCTTTTAGGGCTCCACAATGGAAATACTTTGTCATCAAACCCCAGCACAAATTCTGCCTGTTGTGTCAAGTCTACTTATTTTTTAGTTTGAATAAATTAATTTATCATCTGCATTTCTGTAACATTTTACATTTTAATTAAACAGGTTAACATGCTTTTGGCTTTACCTTAGAATTCAAAATTTAGAATTTCTTTCTCCCAAGTTATGAACCCCTTGAGGACAAAGCTGTGTTCATCTTTGAGTTTCTTTTAGTATAATGGACTGTATGTGTATATATATATTTTTGTTTGTTTGTTTGTTTTTGTTTTTGGAGGAACCAGGGATTGAACTCAGGCCCTTGAGCTTGCCAGGGAAGCACTTATCCCACTGAGCCATCTCCCCAGCCTGTCAGCATATTGTTGAGTTAAACTGGGTTGAAAATGTTTCAGCTGCTAAAATTGTATGTTAAGCATTGATTTCTTGTTTTGTTTTTTTTCTTTTTTCCTGATTTTTAAACATTTTATTTCCTCAGAAATGAGTAGAAGGTGTATGTTGTTGTAGGATACGACTAGAAACAAACAAACAAAAAAGATCAAAATGAGATCATAGAGAAGAACCATGATCAATCACGTTTGAATAAAGTTTAAAATTTGTATCATTTATAAATGATCATATAAAAACTATGTACTTACTGGGAAAATGAATTATGATACTTATAAAATTTAATGAACTGCTGGAGGTTGAAAATTAGTTGTTCCTTCTGAAACTTTGTTTAGCTAAATAAAATAAAATATAGGAAACTGATTAGGGTTGGGGAGATAGCTCAGCAGCATAAGCACGCCTGTAATCCTAGCGCTGGAAAGGCTGAGACAGGAGGATCACTATCAGCCCGAGCTGCATAATGAGACCTTGTACCAAATAAATATTTTTGAATTAAAGAAAAAAAGCCATAGAAACAAGTAGTGTCTGGTAAAAGCCTAAGGATATAAGAGCCAAAACTGTGTTGAGTATTTAAAGTTTTATTAGAATAGCCAGTACCCTTCCAAATTATTCCTTTTTTTTTTTTTGGTATTTTAGGGAGGGGTCTACAGAGTGTTCAGGGTCTCACTACTAGATTGGACTCCTGGAGATCTGCCTGTTTATAGCCTCCCAAGACCTGGGATTATAGGCCAGCCACCATGCCCAGTCTCAATTGCCATCCTGCATGCCCTGGGGGTGGGGCCAGCATGGCAGGCCAGGGGATCAAACCCCCAGCCCCAGGCATTTTAATCCACTGAGGTATTTGGCCAGCCCCAAAGTATTCCTTTAAAAAAAAAAAAAAATCCCAGGGACTGAAGAGATAGCTCAGTGGTACAGCTGCCTGCCTAGCAAGTGCAAGGACATGAGTTTGATCCCTGGTACAAAAAAAAAAACAAAAACATTGTTTTTATCACTTCCTTAGGCAGGTCTAGAAGTCCTCCTTTATATCTTGTCACAGCTGCCTCAATGTCCTGAATTGACTCAAAACGTGTTCTAGTAATTTCTGTCAAATAAAAACATACGGTGTGTCCATATTCACCTTATTCACTGCATCTGACCCTATGTGACGTCTCTTTCCTCAAGTCAAAATGATCATGAAATATAAATATTTTTAATTGAATTAAGTGCATGTAAGCGGCCATGACAGCACAACTAAAGATACTTAGTTTAGTTCCTTAGAATTTCCAGAACTGCTTCAGAAAGGGGCAAGAGTGATGGGACAAGTATGTTTAAAGTGAAGAGGAATATATATGTTGAGGAAAAGTAATGGCAGTATGTCTTTTTTTTTTTTTTTTTTTTTAGATAGGGTCTTACTATGTAGTTCATGAAGACCTTGAACTCATTGTATAGCCAGGTGGCCTTGAACTCGGTGTTTTATCTTGCCTCAGCCTCCCAAAGTGCTGGTATTACAGGCATACACAACCATACCTGGCCAATATGTCTTTTACTTAAACAATGTTTAAAAATTTTAACACTGACAATATTATTAGCTTAGTTATATTTTCCCTGTATGTGGGGGAGGGGATATTAGATGCTATTTCTTCTTCTTTTTTTTTTTTTTTTAAGCAGAACCAGGGATTGAACTCAGGCCTTTGCGCTTGCCAGGGAAGCGCTTATTCCACGGAGCCATCTCCCTGGCTCCCAGTAAATGCTATTTCTAGCCAGAAAGAAATTTGCTTAATAGGTTTTTGGTTTGTTTTTTTGATGGTGGTGGTGCTGCTGCTGCTGCTGCTGCTTGTGCTGGTGCTGACGATGAAACTGGGAACCTGTGCATGCTAGGCCACTGGTCAACCCTTAACCTGTATCTTTGCCTCTTTATTGAATTTTTGAATTTCCCAAAATAAAAGAAAAATGACTTACTGTAAGTCTGTGATGATGTATTGATAGTTACAAGCTATTAGTGATCATTGGGATTATTTGGAGAGAATATTAAAAGTGCAGTTTGCTAGCTCTGTTGACTTTAAGTTTTTTATTCAGTGATAGAGGACCATGTACATTCAAGATAATCAGGGTAATTTTGATGTAGATAGGCTATGAACTGTATTTTAAGAGGCACTGATAAAAAATGCTTAGAAATTCTTCAGGCTCTTGAGTCAGACAGACTGCCTCTGGCACTTATGATATAGGTCAACATATTTGCTTAATCTTTTTAACTTGTTTTGCCTTCTCTAGAAAACGGGATAATGATACAGTTTATCTCATATTTACCTTATTAGAGGTAAATGAGATAATCCCTTTTAAAAGGACTCTATACCTAGTAGTGAGCATGTGTTTATAGTTAACATGTGTCCTGAGCAGCTTGTGAATGGCAGAAGGTTTTTCCTTCTGTTTCTGTATCGTAATTGTGGATTAATCAGGTTTCTAATATAGAGCTCTCAGTGAGTACAAGTCAACTTGTCTGGATATGTAGAATGAAATATTTCATCCTATTCTTCAGTTTATTATACCACTTATTTGTAAGTTAAACAAAGAACCAACAGTAAACAAGGTCAATATACAACATAATTTTCTGTTTTACTGGTTTCAGGAAGTAGCCACTTTCTTAATTGGCATTAGCATAAAATAATCATGAAATCAGAATTAATGCTAAATTTGTTAGAGAAATTCTGATGCAGACAGGTTTGCATTCTGATGACAGACTTGTATTACTTGTAAACTCAGCTTCTATACTGTTGATGTCTTCACAGTTTTTTCTACTCGAATAATTTGTGGCACACTGAACTTAGCAAATGAGGTTATAAATGTAGAAACTCATAAGAAAAAGAGGGAATGTTAGTAGTTGATTTAAATGTAGACAAAATAAATATTTTTAAAAACATCTCAGTAACACCCATTCAACTGTATAATGAGCCAATGTATCTAGGAAACAAAAATTACATTTTTTTTTCATTGTAAATAACATTTACATTAGAGACTTTATTACTTTTTCACATATAATTATAAAGTTTGAAGCCAAGTAAGTTGACACACTGCTATATTAAGCCAAATTTTGAAGCTAGGCATGGCGATGCACATCTGTAATCCCTGCACTGTGAAAGGCTGAGACAGGAAGAAATCCAGATTGAAGCCTAGCCTGGCTGACTTAGTGACTCAGTAAAGACCCTGTCTAAATAAATAAAGAATTAAATTTTGTTCTCTTACCTGTAAATCATAAATGAGACTAGAGAGTGTTTTTTATGTTTAGTACCGAGTTAGGTTAATTACCTTGATTTATGGAACATCTTTAAGGCTGTTTATACTGGAGATGTGTAGAATTTGAAATAAGTTAGTTACTATAGCTCTTCCCACCTTCTTCTTCATCTTTTTCCTCCTCCTCCTCTACCTTCTCTCCATAACTTTTTCCCCTTCCCCAAATCCTGGTCATTTTATCCATAGTTTTTAGTGCATATAATGTTAAGAGTTTGGAGAGACAGATTCAAACTCAAAATATATTCAGTTTCAATCAGTTTTTCATAGTTTGAAATCTATCTCATCTGCTACCAAAGTTCTAACCAAGCAGACTGGTATTTCTGAGTCAGCTGTCAGGCTTTGAAATATCTACATTGTAACCAAGTTGCCTCTTAGTTATAGGTTAAATTGTTGTGTTTAATATATTCTATTTGTCACTGGAAAATAAGCATCTTTCTTATTTTTTGCCTTTTATCTTGGTTTTATGGCATAAGTTCTGTAAGTTAATTTTTGCCTTGTTTTTTATTTATATAATTTTATTGAGAAACATAGCAATGAGGCAGTTTCAAAACTGATTAGTGGACAGTTTCAATAACTAATACATTGCATATTGTTGTCTTGGTACTGGTTATTCATTGTATAAGATGCAGACATGATATCCTGTCCAAACACTATTAGTACAAATCTTTCTTCTCATTTAATTAAGAGAAAGTAGCTGTATATCTTTTTTTAAAAATTTTATTGAGAATATAGCAATAAGACAGTTTCAAAGCTGATTAGTAGGACAATTTCAATAGTTAATACCTTGTACATTGTTATTTTCTCATTTATTTAAGTGAAAGTAGGTGTGTATCCTAATTATACTGTATATACATATACAGAATTGACCTTCCTTTGTATTCCCTTTTTTTGTTTAGTCCTGTTAGATATGGCTGTTCCATTGGCATCTAAATACTATAGGTACATGAATGCAGCAAAACAATTCAACACAGTCCAGTAGTCCACATTAGTAGTAAGTTATCCACAGAAGTTATTGACTTGAGTCTCTTTAACAGCTCAGAATGCTAATATGGCTTTACTTTATATATCTTGTTTTTATACTTTTCTGCTGCATGGTTAAGACCAAGATAAAGCAAGACCTGTATAACAACAAATATGTCTTTTGTATCTGATAAGGTCAGTCAAGTCCCCTCAGGATTTATCCTGTAACCCTGTACCGCAGTTTGCAGATCTTTTGTCAGTGTTAGCCATGTGGATGAGTCACGGCCATTGCTTGACCAATTTGCTTTCTGTGAGAGTCTGAGAGAATGTTTTCTCTCCAGGTGACTCTCTTTAGGCTCACTCTACATCATCGATCAGATTGCTCTGTTTGCCTTGTTTTTGAACTGAACTCATGGTGATCCTCCTGCCTTAGCCGCCTGAATGCTGAGATTACAGGTGTGCACCACCACACCTGGCTTTACCCTCAGATTTTAAATGTCATTCATGGTTTATCTTTCCTTACAGTATCCTTCTGCTGAATTCCTTTTCATTTTCATGGTCAACCCTTGGGGGCCAAGGAGATAGCTAAGTACAATAAGTATAACTTTGCCAAGCTTGGTGGCCCCATGTGTGTAATTCCAGCACTCTAGGTTTCTTCACTCAGCTACCTATACTTAGTCAGACCCTCTCAAAAAGGGATGGCAATATAGCTCAGTGTGAAGGCCTCAAGATCTGAAGGGGGGGAGGCTAAACTTGCTAATAGGTAGCAAAATTTATGTATTATAGCAACATAGGAAAAAAAAATATATATATAAAGTATGCTATCATTTTAGGTCTTAGACTTTTTTGATGTATAGTAATTTTATTTTCTAATCCTTTTGAGTATCTTGCTGTGTGTGTGTGTGTGTGTGTGTGTGTGTGTGTGTATTTAGTACAGTTTTTCACTACATAGATTGGATTCATAATGATCCTTTCTGTTTTTCAGACTCCCAAGTGCTGGGATTACAGAAGCACACCACTATGCACAGTCTCAGTAGCCATTTCAGTGGGCCTCGGGGTCAGGGCCAGCACAGCAAGACAGGGATTGAACCCCCACCCCATGTCTGCCTAAGCAGGTGCTTTCATCTGCTGAGCTATCTAGCAACCATTTGAGTAGCTTGTAACAGCAGATAAAAGGAGTTAACATTATAGTTATGGTTGTGTGAAGTGTAGGCCTACTTCAGGTTATCTTATGGGGGCTCACTTTCTGATTTCCTTTTTTCTCTTTGTGTCTTACGAATGATTTTTTTTTTCATTTTTTATGCGGGGGTGGGGGGCAGACTGGTGATTGAACACCAAGGCCCTTTGCACTTAACTATATCCCTAGTCAATATTTTAAGACAGGGTCTTGCTCAGTTGCTAAATTGCCTAGGCTGAGCTCTTCTTAATTTGAGATTCTACTTTTTCAACCTTCCATGTATTACTATACTCAGGTTCATTCATTCGTACTCCCTCCACCCACCCTCATTCCCCTAGAAATCAAATCCAGAGCCTCAGGCATGCTAGATAAGTACTGTCACTGAGCTATATCCTAGCCCTATTTATCATTTCTGTTTACTGTATTTCATTTGATCCAGACAAGATCATTAAATCATTGCCCATTTACCTACAGTGAAAGTAGTAGAGCCTTTAAAGTGTCATTTTAAGAACTATTATTTAAGAATTGTCACCATTGAACTAATGGGTCTGTGTCACTACCAAAAAAAAAAAAGTTGTCTCCTTAGCCAGATGTGGTGATACACATTGTAATCCCAGCAGTCTTGAGAGGCCAAAACAAAAAGATAATAAATTCAAGCCTAGTTTAGAAGCTTTTTGGGCAG
This sequence comes from Ctenomys sociabilis, assembly GCA_004027165.1. Classification (NCBI taxonomy): domain Eukaryota; kingdom Metazoa; phylum Chordata; class Mammalia; order Rodentia; family Ctenomyidae; genus Ctenomys; species Ctenomys sociabilis. Next base: position 29,146 of record PVKA01017069.1, read on the forward strand.
TTTAGAGACTTAGCAAGAAGAAATAGTCTCAAAATAAAAACTAGAGTTAAAAAAGAATGGGGGACATGGCTCAGTTTGAAAATCATGGGCTCAATCACTAGTAGCACTACCAGAAAAAAAGTTACAACTGGTCTTGGTGTTGTATGCCTGTAATTACAACACTTGGAAGCTTAGGCAAGGTGATCATGGCAAGTTTGAGGCCAGCTTAAGCTACACAGTGAGTTCACCGGCAGTGTGAATTACACAGCAAGACCATTAAAAAAAAAAAAAAAGATTATCTTTAACATTGATCAAATTCTATGGAACTTAGCTATCTGTAGAAGAAAATGTGCCTATAATGTCTTTCTTATAAATGTTTTCCAAATAAATAAGAGTTTTAAAAATTTCCCTAAAATGAAAATGTAAGCTTGCTGAGTAATTTCTTAGAGTGGTAGAATCTAGATTCTGAAGCAGTCAATGTCATAGTTTTGGTAAATTTTATGGCAGTACAATTCATTTTGAGTGTTAACCTCCTATCTCATTGATGTAATTTATGTTGCCCCAAATGTGTCTCAGCATTTACCTCAGCTGAAAGTAGCAGTATTTTTATATTACTTTCTAACATTGCACTATAGTGTTAAAGCCTTTTTTTTTTAAATAGGGAAAAAGACATTTCTGTGATTCTTAGACTATAACCTGTCTAATAAATCCCAGTGTGTCTCCTTCATTATCCTCTTATCTGTTAGTAGTGATGTAAGGCTTATAAATAGATCTCAGGGCATTGCTTCTATGAGCAGGTTGTTTCCTCAAAAATGGTAAAGGAACTGTGTTTCTTTATGAAAATACCTGAGATTGCGCCTGACATTTTTTAATGAGGATCCATTCTTGCCATTGAAGAGCTCTTTCTGCAGCTGGAGCCTTCTGTGAGACTTGACTAGGATGGCTCACAATACAGGCCAAGAACGATTTAGAATGTTGGCCATATGTTATGCTGCTGTCATGACCCAGAAAACATTATGCCAGTAGGTGGGTGAAAATTTCTTCTTACTTAGCCACTAGAGTATGGGTTTTGGTATTGATTTACCAACTGCAAATAGAGAAACTACTGAAATTACTGCTTCTAACTTAAGTAAAAATAAGATTAAGTTGAATTCCTCTTTGTAGCAATTCCAAATACCAGTTTTTGTAAAATGTTTGGTAACAATGATAAGTACTATTTACTTTAGCTTGCTCTTCATAGATATTTAAAGATTTTGTAGTCTATATCCAGAAAAATGAATAGATCATATAATCTTAAAAAGTCAGCACTGAATATGAATAAATTTATTCTTTATTTGATGAGCATGATTAACCCAATCATTTTTTTCTTTTAAGTATGTTCTACTTGTCTTTCCTGATTTCTACTTAAGTGAAGGAATTCTGTTTAAGATGATAAAAATAGTTTTCAAAGTTTAAGAAATATCACAGTTGATTTAATTTTTCCATGTTTTAATGGTCTTGTTCCATAAGACCAAAAAGCCAGCAGTACTTATTGAAATCTATCAAATACTCAACATCTAAAAATACAGAAAAAAGAATATGGTTTCTATCAGGATCACTGTATTCCACGTTTTATTTTAGGTTCAGATTTTTTTAATATGCCAATTCCTTACTTGGAAGAAAGTTTAGAACTTGAAAGCTAGTGTTTCTCTAGAGAGAAGATTTCTTTTTCTTCTTTCCTCCTCCCCCCTCCTCACAAATGGAATGGACAGACATTTTACCTAGGGAATAAGGCACAGTAATGCGATTATCAGTTTACATATCAGGCTTTTCAGTATTCTCCTGTTGCTAACATGTAAAAATATTTCCTTCTTTTAAATAAATCCAGTTAGCTGGGCTTAGTGGCACATGCCTTTAATCCTTGTACTTGGAAGCTGAGGCAGGGTGGCCATGAGATCAAGGCCAGCTTGAACTACAAGATAAGACCCTGTCTCAAAAAGAGAGAGGGGTGGGGGAGAGAACCAATGTTTTTCTTCAGCTGAAATTCTGTATATTTAAAAAATTAGTTCCCATTCCAGTGTAATTGAATCTTTTTTTTATTTTTTTAAATTTATTTTTAATTTTTTAAATTTATTATTATTTTTTTTTCAGTGTAATTGAATCTTAGGGGCCTGCTGGTTAGCTCAGTTGTTTAAGTGCCTGCTCATGCAAATGCAGTCAGGCACAGGGGACTGAGGTTTGATCCCCAGCTCCATATGCCTTACCAGACCTGCTTTTAAGGCAGCTTGAGCCAGCAAAAAAAAAAAAAACCTTAAATCTGTACACACGTTTCATGAGGAGGTTAAAATGCAGTGTATTTGTTACTTGGTTTAAAAAAAAAAAAATCAGGGCCAGCCCGATAGCTCAGATAGATCTGCTTAGGCAGAGCGCAGATGCCAGGGTTTGATCCCTGGCCTGCCGGTCCAGCTCTGCCCTCAGGGCATGCTGAGACTGATAGAGAGTGGGTGTGGTGGCATGTACCTTTAATCCCAGCACTTGGGAGGCTGAAAACAGAATCACTGCGTGTCTGATCTAGGTAGTGAGACTGTTGATCTGGTAGACCCTGTTCTAAATACATTAAAAAAAAAAACTACATGACAATATTTCTGTGGGAAAATTTTGTTGTATCGTAGTGTTGGTGATTATCTGTGGCAAAAACTTTTTTCTTTTTGATTTTTTTGAGACATAGTGTAGCCCAGACTGGCCTTGAATTTGCAGTGATCCTCCTGCCTTAGCCTTCTGAGTGTTGAGGTTACAGGAATATACCACCTTACCCAGCCTACTGCAAAATCTTAAAAATGAGTTTATTCTGTTATTTAAAAGTAAAAACCAAGAATTTTTTTTCTTCTTTTTTTTTTTTTTGTTTTTTGTTTTTTGGTAATTTGAGAAATCATGTAATGTTTTAAGATTATAGAATGAATTCCAGGGCTGGGGAGATAGCTCAATAGAATAAGAGCTTGCCTGGCAAGCACAAGGGCCTGAGTTCAATGCCAGGTTCTGCCAAAAAAAAAAAAGAAAAAAAAAAGAAATACTTAGAATGAATCATTGGAAATCTTCCTAAACAACCTAGGTGACATTCAGTTAAACTAAAGTAGTATAATTAAAGAAAAACATGTAACTATGTGTTTGTTTTCAGCTTTAACTATCTACATTTTTATGCAGCGAAGTATATTAATAGGTAATAAAAGCAATAAGTGACACAAATGAAAGTTTTGTTGGGAATGGCAAAAAGAATTAAATAATAAAATTGTAAAACCACTTTTATAATTAAATTTAAAGTAATTATAAGTATAAAAAACCAAACATATTAAAGACTTTGGAAATGACAACGATTTCCACTACTCATATTTTATTTCTCCTCAATTTGCAATAATAAAATAGCATTTTTTTTTTTCTTTTTCTGATTTGTTTTTTAGACAAAGTTTCACTATAGAGTTCAGGCTAGCCTCAAATTTGCACTGATCCTCCTGCCTCAGTCTCCCAAATGCTAGGATTATGGGTGTTCTCCACTTTCCCGGCCCTAACATAAAATTTCTAGCATATAATTTACAATTACATATTTATTTTCTTAATTGACAGCATTATAATTTGTTTAAAACTTACAAATGTCATATGATTGCAACTTGTATCAGATTTATGATATAAGAAACCTTTGTTGTGTTTTTGTTGAAAATGAAAGCAGTATAAGCCAAAAACTTCATTGTCCACAATTTGCTTTTTAAATTTTAAGATTTTGTTGTTAATTTTTTAATCTACAGAATACTTCTGACACCAGCGTACTGAAGAATTTTGATTTATCTGACCACACAGATCTATTTTAGCACCACTGTCTTTCAAATAAGTCATTTTCAATAGTAGTTGGGTTTAAAAATGACTGGTATAGAATTCATTATAGTATTTGAGCTTCTGATGTCTTAGATTTACTTTCTAATGTTTACTGTTTCATTTAATGCAGAAGAATGTATTTATGAAAATGTCACAGTCACTGGATAGCAGCATTTGTACAAGGAAGCGCTTCTCTATTGCGAACAGTTTGATCCATGTGAGACACTGGCAGTGTTTTGGCGACATCAGTTTTCACAGCTTGGGAGTTGCTCTGCTAACATCTAGTGGACAAAAGCCAAAGTGCATGCACTAGACAGCCTCTTACAAAAAAGCACTATCTTCTGGGGACAACCCACTTGGGTTTCTATCCTTCTCTCAGTCAGAAGCTTTCTTTCCCCAATAAATATTCTGCTCTTAAAAAAAAAAAAAAAAAGCTTATTTTAAATGTCATCAAGTTTGAGAAACCTTGATTTATAAGACAGAAAAAATTCTTTAATGATTTCACTGTGGACAAATAAAACAATATGTAATAATTTCTTTACTCCTTTCCAAGATTATAGTGACAGATTAACAGTACAGAAACCTAATAAAGATGATGAATATTGATTTCCATTTTTATCTTCTAATAATGTTATCTTAAAACTTTTTCTGTCTTCCTTGTTTATAATTACTTTTATTTATTATTTTTTGGGTGGGCAAACTAGGGATCAAACTCAGAACCTCACGCTTGCCAGGCAGGCACTGCACCACTGACCTAAATCCCTAGCCCCTATAATTAACTTGTAGTGATTAGTTCCTTTTGAATGCTGAAATTGTGGATTAACTATATTAGCACTCTTAGTATCCCTTTTCCCAGGTTTTTCTGATGATTAAGAGTACTCTTCAGCGGTACCCAAGTAAAGAATTTTGCACAAGAATATTCTTTGTAAAATAAAGTCTAAATAGAATCATTGTATTTAACTCCAGGCACATATTGGCAGGGCCTTTTCATTTTCTGCTAGGACAGAAATATTTAGAAGTACATATATCAGAAATAGAAACTTAACAAATTTTAATTTATTCATTAAACTTATTTTTTTTTAATTTATTACAGTAGCTCGCTACACATCACGGATTCTTTTTTTTTTTTTTTTTGCGGGGGAGAGGGTCAGCTCAGCCCGCCCTGGGGGGGGAGGGGCTGGCATGGCATGTGGTGCTGGGGATCGAACCGTGGTCCCTGGGAGCTTACCTAAGCAGGCGCTTTAGACCGCTGAGCTATCTTGCCAGCCCTAAATTGAACGATCAAACTATGCCAGATATTCAAAGTTGCAATATAGTCATGAACAAAAACCCTTGCCCTTAAGGAGCATATGTTCTAGTTGGGAGACAAATAGTAAAGAAGCCAGGCGTGGTGGCGCATGCCTGTAATCCCAGCACTTGGGAGGCTGAGGCAGGAGGATTGTTGTGAGTTCGAGACCTAGCCTGCGCTACAAAGAGGGCTTAAGGCCAGCCTGAACTGCATAGTGAGACCCTGTCTCAAAAAGACCAAAAAAAAAAAAAAAAAGTAAACAAAACAAGTAAATTACATATATGAGATATTGGTAGGTTTCATTGAGCAATATATAGCAGGAAGGGAGAGGTAGACAAGTATGAGTGAATAGAATGCAGTTTGGGTGATGTGAGAATGTGCCATTGAAATACAGACTGAAAGAGTTGTGAGAGTAGACTATGTTGATACCTTAGGGGAAGAGATTGAGGTAGCCTTTTTGAAGTATTTTTCTTTTTTGAGGGGAATAGGGGGGAACCAGGGATTGAACTCAGGCCTTTGTGTTTGTCAGGGAAGCACTTATTCCACTAAGCCACCTCCCCAGCCCCTAGTATTTTTTTTTTTTTTTGAAATAATTTTTTTTTTTTTTAAAGTACAAGTTCTCACTACATAGTGACTCAGTGATTCTCCTGTTTTCAGCCTCCCAAGTGATGGGATTACAGGTGTGCACCACCACACCCAGTCTCAGTGGGCCCCAGGGGTGGGGCCAGCACACCAGGCCAGAGATCGAACTCTGCCCCTGTGTCTGCCTAAGCAGGCGCTTTAATCCGATGAGCTGTTAGACTAGCCCTTAAAGTAATTTTTATTGAAATTAAACTTTTGTTTCTTACAAGTTGGCTGGCTGGTATTTGTTAACTAGTTATTATTGCTTTCTAATTGCATACATTATGTTTTTAACTCTTTAATAGTAGTAACTCATCTTCCTGCTTCTGTTCTTGCTGCCAGTCAGACTATTCTCAATTCAACAGTCAAGTGGTTCTGTAGATTATATTACTTCACACCTATGCTGTAGGCCCTCTGGTGGTTCAACATTTTACTTAAAATAAAAGTCACAATAGCCTATGGAATCTGATGCCTATAAACCTCTGACTTTATAAACCTCTAACTTTATCTCTTCTACTTGGCTGGTATTATTCCTCCCTATTCCACACCAACTCTACATTAGCCACTTTGATCTTTCTCTTCCTTGAATTTGCCAGGCATACTCTCTCTCTTTGAGACTTTTGTCTTGTTCTTCTAATTTATTTTCCTATATATTTGTTTCTTTGTCTCCTTTAGGTTGTTGCTCATATGTCACACTCAGTGCAGTCTTCCCTAACTACTCTGGGTATCTTTCTAGGCCTTATTTAGGTCCATATTATGCCTTTAAATTTTTTTTTTCATTTATTAAGCTAATACTTGTAAAGTTTCTTTATAAAAATCTCACTTATATCATTTACTTTGGGACATATTTTGTCGTGTGGAGAAGTGCTATTATTACTGTACTTTTAAAATATCTGTACCCCCATCCCCTTTTTGAGACAGGGTTTTGCTTGCAGTGCAGGCTAGCCTGAAACACACAGCAATCCTCTTGCCTTAGCCTCCCAAGTACTGAGATTACAAGTGAGTACTACCACACCTGACCCAGTATGTTCTTTCCCTTTTTTTTTTTTTTTTTTTTTTTAGTACTGGGGATTGAACAGGGGACCTTGCATTTGCCAGGCAAGTGCTTAAGCTGCTGAATTATGTTTCTGGCTCTCGACTAGTATTTTCTTATGTGTCATTGGTATTGTGTAGAAAAGCATTGATTTTTGTAAACTTTTTATTCCTACAGATGTTCAACTCACTTGTAATTTAAAAATGAATTCTCTTGAATTTTTTTGGTATATATCCTGCTTATGTACAAGTAGCCCTTGCTGGGGCCGGGGAGATAGTTTGGTGGTCTAAGCACCTGTCTGGCAAGGACCCGTGATCATTCCCTAGTACCACTTGTGTTGGCCCCACAACATGCTGGCTACCAAAACTGGGTTTGGTGGTGCACACCTGTAATCCGGAGGCTGAGACAGGAGAATCACTGCAAGTCCAGGCTGTGTAGTGAGACCTGTACCAAATACATAAATAAAAGATTAAGAAAAAAAAGTAGCCCTTGCTTATTTTCCCGGTATTTTTATGCTTTATTACATACGTGAGAATTTTCAGATTCATGTGAATAATTATAGAGAAAAATCTGCTTAATTTTGGGAAATAGAAATGTCCTCTATTCCTATTGGTTTTTTTTTTTTTCTATTCCTATTGTAATAACAAGAAATAACCATATAAACCAAAATATTGTGTTCTTTCTTATAGTCATTAAAGGCATGTAGATGCAAGCAAATACTAAAAATCAAAGCAAAACCAGATGCTGGTGTAGTGAGTTCTTTCTAGGTGATCAAAGAGTGTGAGATGTTTTCAGGATGAGAGTGGGATAAGTCTGCCAGAGGATAGTCTTTGATAGAATGAAACCAGCCAGCTTTTTAAGAAACCTGCCATATTTGAATCTGATGAAAACCCAAATGCAAAGATTATTTTCCCTACCTAGTAATTCTGTCACATAGAAATTTTATGGAGAGTGGAGACAGCCTAAAGTTAAAGGAGGGCCAGCCAGATAGCTCAGCAGATTAAAGTGCCTGCTTAGGCAGACACAGGGGCTGGGGTTTGATCTCCAGCCTTGTTGAGACAAATTGAGACTGGGTGTGGTGGTGCATGCCTGTAATCCCAGTACTTACGAGGCTCAAAACAGAGGATCACTGTGAGTCAGATCTGTGTAGTGGGACCCTGTAGAGTCTGTACTAAATACAAAAAAAGATGAAGGAAGTCTTAAGACAATAAAAATGATTGGCGATTACCCTGAGCTACTGGGGAAGGAAGGACAAATAGGCAGGACACAGAAGAGTTGTAGGAAAATGAAATTACTTTCTATGATACTGCAGTGTGTACTACCATTATATGTTTGTTCAAACCTGTAGAATATTCAGCACCAGAGTGAATCTTAATGAAAATTACACATTTTGAGTGAAAATCCTGTCAAAATAGGGTCCTCAGTTGTGACAAATATACCACTGTTGTGGGAGGCATTGGTAGTTGAGGACTATATTGTGACAGTAGGGATATATGAGAAATCCCTTTATCTTTTGCTCGGTTTTGTTATTAACCTAAAAATGCTCTTTAATAAAAGTCTAGGGGTGTGCACTATGTAGCATTCTTGCAGTGTCAAGGCTTCACAGTTACAAGGTGTTCAATTGCAGAGACTCTGGTGCCTCATAGTTCCGAAGTCTTTTGTTTTGTGGTTTTTTACACTTGTATTGTCCTACAGTGTGTATTTCAAAGTCTATAACAGGGATTGCCAAACATTTTCTTTTCTTTTTTTTGAGACAGTGTCCTGTTATGTAATTGAGGCTGGCCTGGACTCACTATATAACCCAGGCTGTCCTTGAACTCACAGTGCTTCTCCTGCTTCAGCCTCCCAGGTGCTGAGGTTACCACCATGTCCAGCTGCCAAACATTTTCTTAAAGAGGCAGATACTAGTTATTTTAGGCTTGTGTGCATTTGGACTCTGTTGCAGTTACCCAAGTCTGCATTGTAGCAAATTAGCAGACATAAATAATATGTAAGTAAAAATTATTAGACCCTCAGTGACTTATAACACACATCAAATATAAATATAAATGGGGTCTCAGCAAAAGGTAGAAGAAAATATTGGAAATGATAATAGCAAAACATTTCTAAATTGGTGAAAATGAATCTTCTAAATCCAACCATGCCAAGCAAATTAGATTGCTTATAACATTTCAGCACTAGAGATGTTCTTGAGAACCTACCTAACATGTACAAGGTACTAGATTTAGCGCCCCAGTAGCACCAAAGGAGAGAGAAAACTAAACTCTGTTCTTAATTCAATGAAATCTTTCTAATTCCTTACATTTGTTAAGGTTTAGAAAGTGATGACAGACAGAAAGTCAGGGCAATGGAAATGTTCAACTCATTAGTTTCCTTCATCTCAGGGATCACAGTCGTGTGTTACCTGTTTTCTAGCAATAGGGATTATTATATGTTCTGTGCATTTTTCCAGTTATTTATGGTAGGAGAGCAAATCAGGTGCTAGTTACTTGATTATGGCTAAAAAGGGACATCCCCAGGTTTGTATTTAGTATCACTTTATTTGCCTTATTAATTTGAGACTAAATATTTTATGTATTTTTTCCAAATTTCACTTTAATTCCTTGTTGGAGAAAAGGAAGTATGATCATGGTTAAAGCCTGTCTTAATTTTTTTTTTTTTTAAATGAATTTAGGGTAGTGTCTACAGGGTGTATAAGGTCTCATTACGTATATTGGACTCAGTGATTCTCCTGTTTTCAGCCTCCCATGTGCTGGGATTACAGGCTCTTGCCACCATGCCCAGCCAGGGACCCTTGCTTCTGCCTAAGCAGGCACTTTAATCTGCTGAGCTTTCTGGCCAGCCCTAAAGCCTGTCTGAATTTTTAATACACTTTCTGATGAATGAAGAGAGGGGAATGTTTATGTTCATACTTTCATGATGCTGCTATTATGTAGCACATAGTCAATCCTACTGCATCTCCTCAGTCATTGATTTTGTTACCTGTCCTCTACCCTCTTTTTCCAGTTATACAATGAATATTGAAGGTGTACGTCAGTCACCATATTGGCAAGATGAATCAAACCTGGGTCTTCATGTTACAATGTTTATCATCTAGCCAAGAAAGAAGATATACATAGAAATTTTAAATCCAAGATAGAGTTGGAAAATTAACAAAAATACTGAATGTGGTGGCACATGCCCGTAATCTCAGCACTCTGGAAGCTGAGGCAGGAAGATAACCCATGATTTTGGGCCTATCTATGCTACATAGAAAGTTTAAGACCTACCTGAACTACATAGCAAGACTTGTCTCAAAACAAATCGAAAAATAATTTGGATAAAAGTGTGGGAAACTTAAGTGGTTCAATTTTTTATTAAGTGTTGCATTGAAAAAAAAAAGTCGAATTTAAGCAACCTCCTTAGAGAAAAAATTATCGTTTTCTTTTTTCTGATTTTAAAGCCTTTTGCTTTTAAATCAGAATTAGTTTTTGTAACTGGACTAGAAAATTAAAATAGATCCTTGAAAGAAGCCAGGTGTAGTGGCACTCAAGTGTAACCCTAGAACTCAGGAGGCTGAGGTAAAATGATCTTGAGTTTGAGACCAGCCTAAATTACAAAGTTGTTGAAGCCCATTGTGGTTTACACAGTGAGATCCTTCCTTGAGGAAAAAGTAAAGGAAAAAATATCCATTTCTATTGTCTGTCCTGTCCTGTCCTGTCCTGTCCTGTCCTGTCCTGTCCTGTCCTGTCTGTCCGTCCATCTCTCTCTCTCTCTCTCTCTCTCTCTCTCTCTCTCTCTCTCTCTCTCTCTCTCTCTCTCTCTCTCTCTCTCTCTCTCTCTTTTTCTCTCTCTCTCCTTTCTTTCTCTCCTTGGAAGATATATTATCTGGATGAACTAACTGCTGATATTTTATAATTGCTTGATTTCATTTACAGTGGAGGAATCAGATATCATTGATCTGGAGAAACGTTACTGGTTGTTGAAAGCTCAGTCCCGTACTGGACGATTTGATTTAGAGACCTTTGGCCCACTTGTTTCACCACCTATTCGTCCATCTCTAAGTGAAGGTAGGAGTCAGTCAATTTTCTGCAAATGTTCATTGACAAATACTCAACTTCATTGCTTGTTTGTAGCCAACATGTCTTAACTTTAAAAGGTCATATTTCTAGCCAGGTGCACACTCAGCATCCTAGCACACTGGGAGGCTGAGGAATGAGGATTCTTGCCTCAGAGTGACAATAGTGAACCCTCTTCAAAATAAAAAATGGCTGGGGAAGTAGTTTAGTGTGATGGCCTTGGGTTTAATCCCTAGTAGCACCAAAAAAAGTCATGTTGCCCAGGCTGGCCTCAAACTCAATAATCCTTCTGGCTCAATCTTCAGTCCTGGGGTTACAAGTGTGCACCCCAAGGCTGGTGGGATTTGTTTTTAAATAGTACAAAGGATAATTATAGATGGTATCACAAAGATCATATTTGGAATCTGAATGCTTGGGTTCTGGTTATGAAGTTTTTGTTTTATTTATTTATTTTTGCTTTGTTTCACAGTGATGGGGGTTAAATTCAGGTTCTTAAACATGCTAGGCAGGTGGTATGCCACTAGAGCTATATTCCCAGCTTGGTTATAAAGTTTGTTTATTTGTTTTGGTCTTTGTAGCACTGAAGTTTGAACTCAGAGAGTGGTGAGCCTTTGACTTTATAAAATTCTGAAATAGGGTATCTGTTCCCCCAGACTGGCCTCACAATGCGGTCTTGGTCTCAGCTTTCCAAATAGCTGGGAGTACAGTGTGTGCTACCAGTCAACCTGCAGTAAATTACTGAGCTTTAGTTTTATATTCTTTCAACAGAGGACACTAAATTAGTTTTGTTTTTTTGTTTTGTTGAGACAGGGTCTCTATGTAATTCAGTCTTGCCTTTATTATGTGACCCAGACTGGCTTTAAACTTGCACTGATCATCTAGCCTCAGCTTCCCAAGTACTGAAATTAGATAAGTGTGTGTCATTGTGCCTGGCTTGTCAGCTTTAAAAAATACATATACATTAAGCCATTATAATGAGTATCAGAGGTGGAGACTGATACAACCAAACACTAAAAAATTCTGCTTTCTACTAGGACCATAAGTTTCAGTAGTAATTGTACCAAGAGAAAAAAAAAATGTTTCCTGAAACATCTGGAACTAGTGGTAAACTTTTTGTTTTAATTCAGCCAGTTTATGGGAGTGTGTCCCCTTTTCATAAGTATATCATTACTAACATTAGGAAGTTTATTGACTGTGACTTACCCTTTTGTTGTTGCTTTTAGGATTATTTAATGCTTTTGATGAAAATCGAGATAATCACATAGATTTTAAGGAGATATCCTGTGGACTATCAGCCTGTTGTAGGGGGCCTCTGGCTGAAAGACAGAAATGTAAGTGTATTGAATAATGTTAGTAAAATTGCAAGTTGTATACCTATCATCCATAGAGAATTATCTGTAGATTAAGGCTTGAATTTTTATGATGTCTGATTGGCAAATGCTAATCTCATACTGGGATTCATTGAATTTGGTAAAACCTTATCTATTTTTTTTAGTTGAGAGTATCTTAGGAATCCTTGTAATTAATTTTCTTGAAGAATTTATAATTCATGATAATGAAAAATTTAAGCATTTAAGAAATATTTACTGTTAATTTATATAATTTAGTCCTGCATAATTTGAAATATAATTCATCTTTTGCTTGTAAAATTAAATTTATAATCAGAATACAATTTTATTAAATACTAAAATGGCCTTTTTAACCTAGCTAAAATGTTATAGCATAATTTATAAGCCTAAATATATTACATTATTAAATTTTAACCATGTTAGAGAAAATGCAGCAATGTACATTTAATTGGAATCGAGCTCAAATGTATTTGCTAGGCTCATTATTTCTAAAATGGAGCTTCATAGAGGCTGCTTGTTTGGGGGTTTTGTTTGATGTTTTAATCTTATTTAATAACAAACTATAATATACTATTGATATGGTATTCTACTATGGAGGCATATGCAATGAAACATTTTTTCATCTGAATCTTAAAAATTCAGATTTCCTTTTTATTTTGCATATACAACTATTGGTCAAAGCTGGCTTTTTGATAAATGATTTATTTTCCTTTTTTTTTGTCTTTTTGAGACAGGATTTCACTATGCAATTCAGGCTGGCCTCAAGCTCTGAGCAATCTTCCTACCTTATTCTCCCAAATGCTGGGATTAAGGTGTGCACCATTTTGCCCAGCTTAAAATTTAATATTAAAAAGCCTGAAATCTCTCTTCATTTGAGGCTAATGATTGGGTTTAAAACTTTTTAAAAAAGTATTTAAAATTTCTGTATTAAAGAGAGAAAGTAGAAAGAAGTTTATCTCTGTAACTGCTTGTTGTTGATTCAGTTGATTTATGTATGATACTTTAAGCATATATGAAACAGTAATAGACATTAACTCAAAGGAGCTGAGAATATAGCTCCGTAATAGAGCACTTGCCTAGCGTGTCCAAGGCCCTGAATTCCCTGGATTCATTCCTTAGTACAGGAAGGGGGGGCAGGCAAGGAACCTAAGTGGGGGGATAAAGATTATAATATTGTATATAATAGTGGACATCTCTTTCTGATATATAAGGAAGTTACTCTGCATTTGGCTAATACAAAGTTCTCTTCAACCTGTGGGTGTTAATTTAGTAATAATTCATAAAATCTATGTAAGAAGTCTTACAAGTTCCAAAAAATGCAATGATACAGTAGAGTCTGCTCCTGTTGAGAATTGCTCAGAAGGGAGAAAACCTAAATAAGTATACAAGAACAGTTTCTAATAAAATATATTATTCTTCAGAATTTAAAAGTAATTTGCTTCTATAAGATTTTCTTTTCATTAGTTTGTTTCAAGGTGTTTGATGTTGACCGTGATGGCGTTCTCTCCAGGACTGAACTGAGAGACATGGTAGTTGCTCTTTTAGAGGTTTGGAAGGACAACCGGACTGATGATATCCCTGTAAGTTTTGATTGCTTATGTTTCATGGCACATAAATTTCTAATAATTTAAAAAAGAAAAGAGAATTTGTTACTTCATTTAGTTGCTGCATTATGCTACTCAAATATAGCTAATAATGCAAAATTGGTAAGATAGTTTGGCTTAGAAAAATTTAATGAGCCAAACATCCTGTGTAAAGTAAGAATAAGGGAAAGTTGTCTTAATTTTTAAAGCAATATTGAAATCTATTTATGATGATTTTATTTGTTTGTTTTGTCTTTTTTTTTTTTTTTTTTTTTTTTTTTGAGACAGGGTCTCACTATGCAGTTCAGGCTGGCCTTAAGCTCACTTTGTAGCTCAGGTTGGTCTCGAACTTCACAACAATCCTCCTGCCTTAAAATATTTTATCAAAGAGTATTCTTTGGATAAATATATCCACTTATTCTTTTCTAATTACTCATGGGTTGTTGTTTTTAAAGGAACTACATATGGACCTTTCTAACATTGTAGAAGGCATATTGAATGCACATGACACCACAAAGGTAAGTCTAGATATGACTGATTTCTCTTTTTCTACAAATACTATGAACTCTAAAATGAAATATATATTTTGTATAAGTAATCAACTCTTCTGCATCATCCCCATCACGTCATTTTTCTGGAACTGGTTAAAATACCTCCACTGAGCCATCTCCCCAGCCCAAATTTTATTTTATTTTATTTTATTTTATTTTTATTTTTATTATTATTATTATTATTATTTTTTTTTTTTTTTTTTTTGGCGGGACTGGGGATTGAACTCAGGCCCTTGCACTTGTCTGCCCAGCCCAAAATTTAAATAGTTAGGCATTGTGACACACAGCTGTAATTCCACCATTTGGAAGGCTGAGGTAGGACAACATGAACTACATTGTGAGTTCAAAGGCCAGCCTGAACTACATTTTTTTTTTTTTTTTTGCAGAACTGGGGATTGAATTCAGGCTCCTGCACTTGCCAGGGAAGCACTTATTCCACTGATCCATTTCCCCGGCCTCACATTATCTCTAAAGATAGTTCATTCCATCTTTTTTTTTTTTTTGTCGGAACTGGGGATTGAACTCAGACCCTTGTGCTTGCCAGGGAAGCATTTATTGCACTGAGCCATCTCCCTGGCCCCTTCATTCCATCTTTAAGCACAACGCTAGGAAGTTTAATAAGACACAACAATTGAGATATATAGTTTATAATCTTTATTTCTTCTATTTGAATAAATTACAGTTATGCCAACATAATATTTAGCAAAAGAATCCAAACATAAAACAATACGTACTATATGATTCTATTTATATTAAAGAATAGACACAAACTCAGTATAGAGATAGAGATTGGAATCATGAGGGTGGATAAATTAACTGGGAGCACAATGATATGATTGTTTTTACATTTCACTGTGGTTTCACTCTCTGAGTGAATGCTAAATGCTAAGAGGACATTATACTGCCTGTTAATTTTGTTATTGATACACTATTGATAATTACTACAAGAGAAAAAGTACCAGTTTTGAAATGCAAGTTCTTTTCAATATATTTTCTCTCTGTTCCATCCTTTCATGTCAGTCCTTCGTGGTTCAGTATAAAGCTACACAGTGAGTTGAAATAATGTATTTATACTTACAGTCTGTTAGATTATATAGCACATTAATAACATTTGCTGCCTATGAATGAGGTGTATGATGTTACAGAGCCTGCAGCTCTTATTTTTTTAAAACGATAAATCAAAGGGCTGGTGAGATAGCTCTGTGGAATAAGTGCCTGCTTTTGCAAGCATGATACTGCATGGGAGGGACCAGGGTTTGATCCTTGGTCCCACATGCCTTGCCTGCCTCACTCCCAGGGTGCACTGAGCCAGTGACACAGTCCGAGTGTGGTGGTGCATGTGTGTAATCCCAGTGCTGGGGAGGCTGAAAATAAGAGGATCACTGTCTCAGTTACTCTTCTCTCGTTGTGGGGGCAAATACCCAACACTCGAAAGGAAGGAAGGAAAGGTTTATGTAGCTCACAGTTACTGGAGGTCTCAGTCCATATTCATCTGGCTCCAAGGCAGAGGAGCACTTGGTAGAGAACAACCTTTCATGATAGCGGTGGCAAAGAGTAAGAGCAAAAGGAAGAGGTAGCAGCAGCTAGAGCTGCTAACTTCTCTTCCCACCTTACATTGTAATTGCAAATCACCTGCTCCAGGGCAGGTGGAGCATCCACACCCACAGTAATCAATCACAAACTCCAAAATCCACCCTGTGACTGCCTGAGACTTTGAGGACACTTATACACAAACCATAACAATCACTGTGAGTCAGAGCTGTGTAGTGAGACCCTATACCAAAAGATAAATCAAGATTTTCTACATTTCGTAAATGCTTAGTAGCTTCAGTATGCTATGCACATAACTATTTGCTTGTCAACATCTATTTAGTTTTCATTATGAATATACTGTGACTTTCTCTTTTTATCTTTTAAAACCAGTGCTGCCTAGTGTGTTAAGTACTCCCTGCCAAAAAACTATTGGTAAAAAAGTCATTTTCAGAAGCATACTAGCATGGATAGGTTATGGGAAGAATTGACGCTTTTGACAGGATTATAATGTGAAAAACAATAAATAGGCCTCTGGGTCAGAGATCTTTTTGGGCATTATGTATTAGAGACCCAAAGGTTTTCAACACTATACTGTATAGGAGGAAGGACTCTTCAGAATACTTCCTCTTTATTATGAGTGAACAGGACACCTTTAAAAGGCAATCATGACAAAGATTGCCTTTCAATCATAGGATTGAATGCTAAACATCATCCAGTGGTTTGCCTACTCCTTCTTCCTGCCTTTTCCTTTTTGAACAAGAAATTGAACAAATAGAAGTGAGCTTTTGTATTTCTTCCTTTCCCTTTAACTTATTTTTCTACCTGGATTTAGGAATTTTTCGTACCTATTAAATCTTTACACACCTATAGTCTAGTTGTAAGACATTTGAGATATGCTTTAGTGGTTGAAGAAATCAACTTGTTTTCTCTTTTGAAAATGTTATATGAATGTACTTTCCTTGTCATCAGTATATTTGAATCAAAAAAGAAAGTAAGGGTAAATATTACTGAAATATCTATGATTTAGTTATTTAATTTTCTTTTTTTATGGAAGTGGGTGGTATTTCGTACTTTGTATGTAAATCCATAGAACCAGCTATGTAAACGATATGCATTTACATTATCATCAATTGTAAAATTTTGTGATTAAATGCACCTGGCAAACATAACAGAAATGAACTTGTATTAGTTTACTTTCTGTGTTATAAGAGAGTTAAGAAAGGGAACAAAAAACAATTGTTTTTTGATTCCTAGCCAACATTTAGAATGATAGGATTTATATAATCAAAGGAGAATATGTCAATATTATTAAATGGTAAATCTAAACAGTTTGATCTAGGATTCATCTAGAATTATTAGGCAGTTATTCAGCCCTTGAAGGAGCAAACATTTTATTATATTTTGGCCTGATAAGAAAGAAATAGCCGGGCGTGGTGGCACATGCCTGTAATCCCAGCACTCGGGAGGCTGAGGCAGGAGGATTGTTGTGAGTTCGAGACCAGCCTGAGCTACAAAGTGAGCTTAAGGCCAGCC
>PVKA01017070.1:0-46583 GCA_004027165.1 Ctenomys sociabilis
CATGTAGAAAGCCATGTTTTCCAGCACCATTTGTTAAAGAGGCTATCTTTCTCCCAGTGAGCTTGTGTAGCCCCTTTGTCGAAGATAAGATGGCTGAGTGTTTTCGTAGATGCCTCTGCATATTCTAATCTATTCCACTGATCCTCAGGTCTATTTTGATGCCAATACCATGTTGATTTTATCACAGTGGCTTTGTAGTTTAATTTCAAATCAGGAATTGTAATGCCTCCTGCTTTTTCTTGATTGGCCAAGATTGTCTTTGCTATTCTAGGTCGTTTGTGGTTCCAAATAAATTTTAGGATTGATTTCTCTATATCTGGGAGGTATGTTGGTGGCAATTTGATTTTTTTTTTTTTTTTGCCTCTTTTTGATGAGGTTTCCAAGAGGCTTATCAACTTTATTTAGCTTTTCAAAGAACCAACTTTTTGATTTGTGGATTCTTTTAACTGTTTTTTTCATCTCAGCTGAATTAATTTCTGCTCTAATCTTTATCATTTCTTCCCATCTTTGTGCTCTGGGTTGTTTGCTCTTCTTTTTCTAGTTGTCGGAGGTGCCACATTAGTGTACTCATTTGTTCCCTTTCTACTTTCCTAATGTGTGAGTTCATAGCTATGATTTTCCCTCTAAGAACTACTTTCATCACATCCCATAAATTCCGGTAAGTTGTACTTGAATTTTCATTGAATTGTAGATATTGTTGAATTTCTTGTTGAATTTCTTCTGCAACCCATTGATTGCTGAGTAGGGTGCTATTTAGTTTCCATGAATTCAGTGGGTTTTTCTAGTTTCTTTTGTCATTTATTTCCAGTTTCATTGCATTGTGGTCAGATAGTATGCAAGGAATAATTTCTATTTTTTTGTATATATTTAGGCATGACTTCTGGACTACTATGTGGTCTTTTTTGGAAAATGACCCGGGTGCAGCTGAAAAAATGTGTATTCAGCTGTGGTTGGGTGGAACACTCTGTATATGTCCACCAAGTGCATTTGTTGCAAACTCTGGTTCAGTTCTGCTACTTCCTTGCTAATTTTTTGTCTGGTTGACCTATCTTTTTGAGATAAGGGTGTGTTAAGGTCTCCTGTTAAGATTGCGTTCTTAGAGATTAAGTTTTTCATGTCACTTAAGATTTGTCTTACATAGTTGGGTGCTCCTGTGTTTGGTGCATAAATATGTATGAGTGTTACTTCTTCCTCTTGAATTTTTCCCCTGTCCAATATAGTGGCCTTCTTTGTGTCATTTGATCATTCTTGGTTTGAAGTTGAGACTGTCTGAGAACAGAATTGCTACTCCTGCTTTTTTCTGAGGTGCTTGAGCATGTAGTATTGTTTTCAATCCTTTGACTTTGAGCCTATGAATGTCCTTTTGAGTGAAGTGTGTTTCTTATATACAGCAAAATTTTGGATTTTGTTTCCTAATCCACTGTGCCAGTCTATTTCTCTTAATTGGAGAATTGATTCCGTTTACATTTATGGTTATAATTGAAATGTGCTGACTTACGTCTGTCATGATATTTACCTGGTGTTGTTTATTCCTTTGTAACCTGTGTTTAATTGCCTGTCCTATTTAGTGGGTTCCTTCCAATCTCATTCATGGAGTTCTGGTCATTGTGGTCTCTCTCTAGAACCTCTTTCAGCAGCCTGTGAAGGGATGGCTTTGTCATCATGAAATTCTTTAGTTGTTCTGTGTCGTGGAAGAATTTCACTTCTCCATCAAACTTGAAAGAGAGTTTTTCAGGGTATAATAGTCTGCGCTGGAATTTGTTTTCATGTAGGACTTGAAGAACTCTGCTCCATACTCTCCTTGCCTTCATTGTTTGTGTAGAGAAGTCAGCTGTAATTCTGATGGGTTTTCCTTTGAATGTGAGCTCCTTCTTCTCTCTAGCAGCTTTCAGTATATTATTTTTGTACTGGATTTCTGGGATCTTAACTATTATGTGTCTCAGTGTGTTTCTACTTGGGTTGAGGTTATTTGGTGTTCTGTATGCTTCGGTGACCTGAATGTTGGATTGTTTCCTCATATTTGGGAAGTTTTTTGCAATTATTTCTGCCCAAATTCTTTTTATGTCATTTGTATTGACTCCTTCATTCTCGTTGATACCAATTATTCTCACGTTGTTCATCCTGGCGTCATCTTGCAGGTGACGGATTATTTTTTCCTGCATTCTCATTGTTTTTAAGAGAACCTTTCTCACCTTTTCACTAGTTGTTCCGGCATCTTCAAGATCTGAAACTCTGTCTTCACTTTCACTCAGACAGTTTTGCAGACTCATGATTGCTATTTTTAGTTCTTCTATATCTCTTTGACTGTGTTTCATGTGTTCTATTTCTTTTCTGTATTGCTCATTCAAGGAATCCATCATATTTCTGATCTCGATTTTTTTATCCATGTCTTCTTTAGAGGTAATTATTAATTCTTTTTCTGCTGTGTTTCTTCCAAGTTGGGATTCCTCTGTATATTTCTGGACTTGTTTCTGTATTTCAGATGCTATGACTTCAAAGAATTCCTTTTTTTCAAAGAATTATTTTTTGATTTCAGAACTTATTTCTCCTTTGAGTTCCTCATGATCTTTCTGCTATTTTTTTCTTTGCTTCAGATGCTGTTAATTCATATATATCAGCTAGAATAGTGCTCTCTGCACTTGATCTGGGTGAGCATAATTTTTCCACCCAATGTTTCTGGATTTCTTTCTTTATTTCAGATACTATGTATTGAGATATTTCTTTTTTAATTTGGGGAACTCCTTCTCGTTTTATATCCTCTATAGCTTTCTGCTGTTGTTCCTTTGCTGCTGTATCTGTTAATTCATTCTTTCCAGCTGAGTTAGTGTGCTCTGCCCTTCCTGGTAGACTCTGGGATTGCGTTTTTCCCCTTCTCTTTGTCATTTTTTGTAGCACTGACCTTTGACCTTTGGTGTAGAGCTTTGGTGCAGCTATAACCTTAGCTTGTTATGAGGTTCAGGTGCCAATCTATTAAGTTTGAGATTTTCCAGCTTTGCCTATCCTGGATCTAGCTGTTGTGTTCAGTTCCTTTTTTGCTGCAGCTCCTTTGGTTCCCTGTTCAGGCAAGCACAAACCGAACTTTGATGTAGAGCAAGTAATGAAAATTCCCCATCTTAGCTGATTTTGGAGCAAGGATCCGGAAACTTATCTGCCTGTGTCAGGCAGATCATTCCCCAGATGGACGAGCCTGGGCTCACAAAAGGATAGTGGATGATCTTATTCACTGAGTAGGCTGTACTGGGTTGGCCAGCCTCTGCTGGGTCTGGGTCTACAGGCCATAACCCGAGAAAGCTGGGAAAGGTCCCTCTGGTGCAGCAGGCCTGGAGCCCTCACTCACAGGCCAGGCTATGCTGGGTTTCAGGCCGTGCTGGGGGACTGAGGATTGCTGACAAATGTCCCTCCGGCATGGCAGGCTTGGAGTTCTCACTCCAGGCTGACCTGCACTGGGTCTGGGGCTGTGGGGTGGAACCGGTAATCATCTAGAAATGTTCCTCTGGCACGGTGGGTCTGGAGCTCTCACCCGGCTACAGGGGGTGGGAGGGCAGGGAATCCCTGGGAAATGTCTCTCGGGCACAGCAGGCCTGGAGTTCTACACTCACTGAACTTTGATGTCCAGAGAATCAGGGAAATTCCCACTCATTCAGCGGGCTTTAGGGCAGGGGATCCAGGGAGGTGCTGGTGAGTGGGTCCTGATGTCTCAGGCCAGTCACTGACTTGAAGGGCTTGGGGGCAGAGATCCGGGTAGCGCGCATGGGAAGAAGCCAATGGCTCTCCCTCAAACTCACCACACTCTCACTGATCTGGGAAGCCTGGTGAGTCGTGCAAATTCCCACTCGCTGGGAGAGCTTGGGGCAGGATCCAGGAGGCCGCTGGAGTCAGCCGCTGTCTCAGGAGGTCTCTGGGGTCGGGCGGGCGTGGGCGGGATCGAGCTTTTCAGTACTTTATCATATAAATTTCCCAAGAATATTAGTCAGTTTGTTTACTGCAACATCCCAGCTGTGAGCATGACTTCTAGTATGCCTGGTACACAGTAGGCTCTCCTTAGTGCCCCCATATAAATTCATACATTTGAAAGAAGGTTGAAACAGCTTGGTACATGTGTGATTAATGTGCCCCATGCATCACCAACAGCAATGAACTCCTGAATTTGCAAGGCTGAAGGTCAAATACTGACTCCAGTGAACCAGTGAAACCAAAGAGCAGAATCATCTTGTGAAACAGAGCATTAAACCAAAGTCTAACAATTCTCTGGCAACTCCTGGAGGCTACTTTGCAATGGATAACTCAGAAATGTATGATACATCTGGATCCAAATTCTATCTCTTAACCCTCTGGGGATGAAGAACAAAAGGGCTTTCTATCACACAAAGGGCCACAGTGGCCTTTTCCCACCCTGTCCTCCTGCAAACACAAGTCCATACAGACCTTTTTCAGAAAGTCTTCACTAGACTAGCCAAGACACATTCAATATCCTTTTGGAGGGCCAGCCAATAGCTCAGTGGATTAAATCACCTGCTTAGGCAGACACAGGGGCCAGAAGTTCTATCTCTGACCTGCCATGTTGGCCCTTTCCCCAGGGTGGACTGAGCAGGCAACTGAGACTGGGCATGGTGGCAAGTGCCTGTAATCCCAGCACTTAGGAGGCTGTAAACAGGAGGACTACTAAGAATCTGATCTATGCAGTGAGACCCTGTACACCCCATAGACCCTGTCCTAAAAATACCAACAATAAAAATAATTATGAAAATAATAATAATATCATTTTGGATGTTTATCCAACACTAAGACTACCTCATCTCTCTTTCCTGAGGTCCTGCAAGGTCCTTTACTTTTGCCAAAGCAGAAATTATTTAAACATACTAGTGAATTCCACATCTGTTCTCTCTGGTATCATGTGATGAAAAATGATCACAGCCCTATTTTGAGCCTTTTTTTCTGTAATATCCTTTTCCTATTTTCACTGTCATTTGACTAAAAACAGCCCAAGGTATTTCAAGTTCAATACAAAGAATCATCATATAACGTTCTGAGTGGGTTGACATTTTTTAGCCAATCCACCTATCTCTGACTTTGAAAATTTGCATTTTGATTTGCCACATAATTTGTTCTTGTGTTGCTCTGTAAATAAGCAAGGTACTACAGTCTTATTTTGTATTTTTTCCATGTTTTGACTGTGATATATATATTTTTTTGTTTGAACATATAAATGCCACCAGAAGTCATAGAACAACAAAGGTATAGCAGCACATTAAGTAACAATATGTTTTTTAGAAATTTAAAGGAGACTATTTGTCTGAAAAAAGGAAATGAGAAGAATTAAGTAACATGAACAATAGCACTCCACAATTTCCTCATCAGACACTAAAGCTTTTCTTGGGAAGACAGAAGATATTCTGTTCATAAAATATATCCATATTTACACATTCAGCATAAATACAAAGCCTTTCAGATGATTCTAAGATCACCTCTCACCATACACTAGGCTGAAATAGTGGTGATATTATTACTAGTACCAGAAAATTACTTGCTTTACCTTGCAAATTTGTTGTGAGATTGAAACTCCATCATGATTAGGGACACAAGTTTCTGCTATTCCATTCCTAAGTCTCACCTGGCCCCATCTGGAACCAGTGATATTTATTTACCAGCAGGTAATCAGCACATGAATTCCATCTGTGGCTATGTTAGTCAGCTTTCTGTCATTGTGAAAAATACCTGAGAAAATAAATTACACAGAAAAAAAAATTATTTTGGCTCATAGTTTTGGAAAATCCATCATCAGTTAGTGCCATTTCCATGTAGAAGCTTGTGGCAGACCAACATGTCTCACTTTATGAACAGGAAGCAAATGGAGAAAGACACAGGAAATGATATCTAAATTCCCCTTGAAGGCAATGCACAATAACCTAAGGAACTTCTACAAGATCCTGCCTCTGAAAGGTCTTGAACTAAGAAAATAATACCTAGGACACTGTGGGACATTCAACCCTTAAACTATAGCAGTGGCTCTCATTAATTTGAGACTCAGATTACTATCCATGCAAAATCCTTATTCAACAGCAACAAGGTACAAAGATTCATACTAGAGGCTGCAAGGGCATGAGAGACATGAATTTTCTGTCTTCTCAAGCTGTTAGTCTCATAAAAGAAAAAAAGACAAGTCCTAAATATTCTAAGACCAAAATATGTGTCCTTAGAGATAAGAAGAGGTGATATAGTAAAGGAAAAGATCTCCGGACATGAACTGTATCTGCTCCCATGCTAAACATATCGACAAGATATAAATACAACAATAGATGATGACGATTCTTAAAGGTTTCATCATTTACCAATTTTTTTCACTCTGCTCTACAATTGTGCTGCAGTTGATTTTTTTATGTGCTTTCTTGACTGCTAGACTTGAACTTGGAGTGTGGATTTGTTTAAGGACTTCCCCATACAACTCTCACTTTATTGGGCCAGTAGCTGCCTGAGGTCATCCCTCCTTCCCACAGGAGAGGCATGTGGCCCCTAACTTTGGCTACATGAACCTGATGCATTTTTTGTAATGAAAGAAAGACTTGTTTTAGGAAATGCCATTTATGAATACTGTAATCTCAAAATATAAAAATAATACTCCCCTCTAAACGCAAGTAATATCTTCCCTTATCCCTTCCTGCCCACCACCTCTGTTCTGGAGTTTGTTCTGATCAGTAAAATGAATGAAAGTTAGGATGACCACTACCATTGTCACATGGAACAATACTTTGAAAACTTTTGTTAGTACTATAAGGCTCATGATCTTGCAGGGAGGAACTTTTGCCTTACAAGTTCCTTTAAAGTAGTTAGGGGTACTCCAAAGCCTAAAGTAATTGAATTAGGGCAAAGAGGGAAAAAAATCTACTTAGATTTATTGATTTTGTATTCTAAGAAAGGAATAAACATATTTTGTGGATGTGTCCAGAGTTTAGTGACAGAAAAAAGTCTTATGGGGGGAGAATTCTTCAAGAATATTTTTTTCCAAACTGTACTTTGACAGTGTCATAGAATAAGGGGAAAAAGTTCCCTGTGGTGAGGTATGTTTGATAAGTCTTTTCAGGAGAAATGGATGATGTTAAATTCAAGTTTCTTTAATATTCTGTGCTGAGTTATCTTTGTCCTCAGATGCTATATGCCTGCATTAAGTTTGAACCACCCAGCAGTGCCCTACATATGAATCTGGAGGAGACGAAAGAAAAGGGCTCCTGAGAAGTTTGGGGCAGAGCAATAATAGAAGAAGACAGATGCAAAGATGGAAAATCAGACAGCTGGAAGAAATCATAATAAGAGGAAAAACAGTACAAATATGAACTATCCAAAGAATTTTCAGATTCTAGTTATATACAAGCTTTGCAGCTATCCTTAATTTCCTTAATCCCTAATTTGCAACACAATATATTCAATGCAGTCTGTGACCTATGAGTCCAATAACTAACCCAAGATTCATCACTAAGTTATGTCTGACTCAGGTAGACTGGGGATGGAAATTGTCATAGATACTGGGGGAAATAGACTCTTTTCTGCAGCAGTTCTAAAAGTCAAAGGCCTTGGATAAGTCTGTGGCCATGTTTTCTGCTATGTACAGAGAGTCTAACTAAAAGTGAAGTCAGCATACCAGAAAGCAAAGCAAGAGCCACAGAATCAGAGAGACTGAGGACATCATTTGAGCCAATGGATGTAGTCATACCTGAAATCCTATTGACCTCTGAGGCCTTCCCAACTTAGTCTCCAGAAAAAAAAATCCTCTTATTTACAAGCAAGGAGTTTCTACCTCATACCCTGCGGTGATGTGTGCACTGATATATCCAGTCTGCTCCCCACAGTAAGACTAAGCAAACTGTTCCTGCACAAAAAACAGAAAGTAAATTCTTTAGACTTTGAAGGTTATAAAACCCCTGTCACTACAGCTCAGTTCTGCAGCATAGTACAGAACTAGCTGTGGATGGTATGTAAATGAGTAGCAGAGTTATGTTTCAATAAAATTTTATTTATAAAAGCAGGTTGAGTACATCTTGGTATTATGCTGTGGTTTGCTCTAAAGATGCCTGAGATGGTAAATTTTGGAAATGAACTCTGAATTTGTGTTTCAGAAAATCCCACAAGGTAAATACTTTATGGAATATAAGAAGCCATAGAGAAACATTTTTAAATAACATGGCATAACAGATTATGCAGTGTTTCCTCTTGTCCACTCTTTCCATGGACTCAAACATAACACATCAAGAGTTCATAAAGCTTAGTTGTTAATATTGGACTTTTTAGGCCAATAAGGTAAACTTTGAAATTGTCCATCTAAACAATACTAAGCAAGACAATAAAAATAATGTAGCTTTAGTCACATTTGTGCATTATATTTTGAGAATGACTTTTTTACATGAGTCATAATCAAATAAAAATCAGGTTTGCATGGATATGTTAATCATAACTGCAGAAAATACAGACAAAAGGCTAGCTTTTCCATCTTCTAGTTTTCTACTACTTTCATGAGTTCTTGAAGTTTTCTACTGGGTCACTTAGTCTATTCATTTGAATTAGCAAAATCCTAGAAGTCTTGAGAATGGCAACAATCTCTCTGCAGACCTCAGAATCATGAAAGCTAATCCCTGTGCACAGTAAGCCCCGGGTTCTAGTCTTTATCTGGATAGCCCAGTCTCCTTGACACACTTATTTTACATTGTTCTATCCCCAGGTTTCCACTTACATATTCTTTCTAGACCAGAAGAATCTGGTCTCTAAGAAGCCTACCATATCAAAGAAAGCCAAGAACTTAGTACCTTGGATATGAAAAAGTCACTATGTACACTGCCCCTAGGAGTTAAGACCTCCAAAACATTACTCCCTCTCATAGACCCCAAGATCAAATGTGCCTCTCTATAGCTCATCCATGAGATAGCACTTTGAACGGGTTTCTTACCAGTATCCCATGATCTACTTTGGAAATCAGTGTGGAGACTCCAAAAACTAGGACTAGAAATTCCATTCAACCCAGCTAGGTCCCTTCTGGTTATTTTTTCCAAAACAGCCAAAAACTTCATATCACAGTGATATATGTGCACCCATGTTTCTACCAGCACAACTTGTCACAGTGAAGTCTTGGAAACAACCAAATGCCCATCACCTGAGAAATGGATCAAAAAAATGTGATACCTTTTTTTCTGTATTTAGGATAGGGTCTACAGGATGTACAGGGTCTCACTATCTACATTAGACTCATAGTGATTCTGCTGTTTTCAGCTTCCCAAGTGCTGGGATTGCAGACATGAGCCACCATGCCCCGAATCAAGATGTGATTCTTTTTAACAATGGAGTATTACTCCATTGTTATAAAGAAAGACAAACTTGAGGCCTTTATAGGTGAATAGATTTAACTAGAAGCTATACTCATAAGTGACATAAATCAGACTCACAGATATAAATAGCGTGTTGTCTCCCTAGTGTAAGAAACTGAAAATAAAATCTGAAAGGTACAATAGCTATAGTACAACGGAAAGAACATAAGGAATAAACAATGAAAATGAAGGAAAAGAGAAAAGATAGCAAAAAGAAGGAAGAAAAGTTATGCAAGTATATAAGATGGCTGAGATGATTGTACTACTAATTCCATCAGTTCCTCAAAAATATCAGTTAATGTTTAAACTTTTCACTTTGACTAATTCTGTGTGCTAATACCTGTAAACTGAGCAACTATATCGAAGACAGTAATGTGCAATACAAGAACCACAGTTGAATACCTTTCATCTTGTTCTTCTAAATGTGTACTGTTTCTAGTGTCTTACCAATTATGATTATACTGTCCTCAAAATAAATTTTAAAAATAAAAATGTGAAAAGGTCAAGAAAAAAAACTAAGGTTTATTGATAACAAGTGTTTATGTTCAATTATTTGTCCAATCTAACATACATGTATCTGTTAATCTGAGCAACAGATTGGATGATAAAAGTACATAATATATCAACCATTGTTAATTTGCTGTTCTTGATTTGAAAATCTGTATCATATGCATTTTTGTATGTTACTCTGTTTATGTCCTTGATTTTGCTATTTGTTTTTGCTGTTGTCTTCGTTTTTACTCTTTAAAAAATATAATTTCTTTAAAAAGCTAATCACAGAATAGCTGCAGCCAGTTTAATAATAATTTCCAATGATATTAAACAGGAATTTATGAAGGTTCCTGGATTTCAGTAGGGGTGATGATTAAATGCAAACCCAAATGGGTCCTTCCAATCAGCATCAGTTTCTAAAGTGAATATAGAATCGTGTGTGTGTGTGTGTGTGTGTGTGTGTGTGTGTGTGTGTGTGTGCTGTCTTCTTCCTGAGAAATTTCTTACCAAAAAGAGAAGAATGAAATAGCTTTTTGTTTGAATTTCCTTAAACAGTCATTTGCTGAAACAAGCATCATCAGCTCAAGTAAACATACAAAATTCTTTTATCTGATCTCTGACTGTTTTCAGACATTGAAATCTAAGGCCTTGCAACACACCTTCCCAAAGGGATCATGAAAAGTGAAATGCGAATCACACAGACAGGAGCGAGCCTTCATTACAACTCATTGAAGAAAACAACTGCTGGTGCTCTCAGTGCTCTAGACTAGTGCTCTGTCATCTGCCACCTCGAGACAGAAATTATCCTAAATATCAGGAAAGTGTCACGAATGCTGGAGCAGGAGTACTGGGGAATATAAGGGCCTATCTGAGGACACTAGATCCTAGAATGCAACCAAAAAATCATGGACTCAATCAAGATGATGGAGCAAAATTTTTGATCATCTTATTCTTTACCTCTATCATTCTTTATCCAGGTAGAAAAACATGTCTGAGCATGTCAACAAGACCAAACTTTACACCCAGGACTTGTCTGGCATATGCTGCCTTCTCTTGAGTGTACCTCACAAATAAAGATGAGTGTCCTTGGGAACCTTTCTATGTCTTTCTACACATTCATTTTCTTATATTTTTGTGGGTGATCTCATTCACTCTGTATCTGAAGAACATTAAAGCCAAAATTTTAATTCCAACATGCCTTCTTATTAAGGAAAATCTATATGTCAAGTGACTGACTTAGGCTACTATATAGGATTCAGACTCACCAATGCCAAGACTACTTCACTGTCAGTTAATGCACCAGGTACATTTCTTCTCCTGCCTTTTCAATATCAGGTAAAGGCATCAAACCAAACTATGGACCCCAGAATCATTCTTTACTCTCTGGTCTGTTCCATTCTCAAAACCAATAGCATATTAACAGTTGCAATTTCTACTCCAGTACTCTACATCTGCCATTCTTTCCAGCAAATAGCCCTTTCATTCATTCATTTATTCATTCATTCATTCATTCATTCATTCATTTGTTCAATATTTACTGAATCCTTATTCTAATTCAAGTACTGTTCTAGGTGATCTGAGATACAGTTGTAAGTAAACAAAAGCAAATTCTATTCTTGCAGAGATACATTTAAGTATGAAAAGACAGACAAAAATGCACAAAATAGTTGCAAAATTATGTAACATGCTAGAAGGTCATCTGTACTGTGAAAGTAATAAAAGAGAACCACATAAATAAATGAGCAGTTTTTGGGAAAGACAGGTTGCAGGGCTAAGTGTAAAGACAGAGTAAGCCTTGCTTTAGAAGATGAGAGTGGAGGGGGAAGATATAGAGGAGCTGAGGGAGTGATCCTCGGGGAAGTTTTGGAGAACCACATGCAGGAGCAGCTGGAGGAGAGGTCTAAAGGAAAGCCACAGTGGGTCACAGGGGTTTACAAGGCCACCAGGGAAGGAGAGGAGTGAATGGTGGTAAGGAGGGCAGGGTCAGTAGGAATTTAATTTAATTTGAGTTGGCATCTGGGACTATTTAGCAGAAAAAAAAAAAAAATCAAGATTCCAAGGTTTGTTCTGAGCAGTTAATAGGGAGGAGCTGCCACCAAGTGAGCCTTCGGGGGTTGGGGTGGAGTAGGAGAGAGGCAGAGAGGGCAAGAGCTCTGAGGTCACACGAAGTGTGAGATGCCTGTTAGACAATGGAGGACAGGCAGCAAGCAGGCAGTTGGGTGAAACACACCACACTTAAGGAAAGATGGTCACACTTTCCTTAGTAAGATACAGTCTAAGCTCAGGTCTGCGTCACCACTCACCTATGTTATTCAAATAATCTCATGAATAGGCTCCTGGCTCTGATGCTCTGATCCATAGTTCACCTACACATTCCTACCAAGGAGTTGTTTTTGTTATTTTTTTCTGTTTGGTGCCTGGCTCAACCTTCCCTGGGGGTGTGGCTGGAGTAGCCTGTGGTGCGAGGGATTGAACCCTGGTCCCTGTGGTCGCCTAAGCTTGCCTAACCAGGTGCTTTAGACCACTTAGGTATCTCACCGGCCCCAGGAGTTATTTTTAAAACCAGAATCAAATCCATTTCTCAGCTGCTTAAAAAAAAAATCAGATTTTCTCTAGCCTCAAAATTTCCTTCACAACCTGGGACTCAGATCCATATTTTTCATCCTCCTCATTAATGCCAACAATGCATTATGGAGATGACAGGCTAGATTCCTAACTAATCCACAGTCCTGAACATCAGCAGTTCTGTCATACCTCTAAGAGCTTACTCATGTTCACTCATCCTACAACATCACCCCCCCTCACTTTATCTCCAGGCAAACCCAATCACCTTTAAAGTCCTAATTCATATGTCACCTCCTTGCTGAACGTTGCTTTACATCTCTCGGCAGAATAAATTCCGCTTCTTCCTGTCTTGCCGTTGCACTTTACATATTTCTCTAGTGGTGACAGAGCTTTCTATCCTTAACTGATCCATGGACCAGACACTACATTTCTTCACTCCTCTGAGCCAGTGGTTAGCACAGTGTGTAGCAAAAACACATTGAATTGCAATGAACCGAAATAAACCCAGCTGCCTTCTTAGTGTGTACATCATTTTGGCACAATCTGGGTGCCTGGGGGCAGAAGAGAGAGAATGAGGTGTGATTGGCTCCATCACAGGGCAGAGCAGAGGCTGCTGGTCGGGCTGGGGCTCCCTACAGGTGGAGGAGAGCCTCCTGAGAACCCACAGCTGGCAGGAGCTTCTCCTCTATTCCCTCCCATTGCAATGCTAGCAAAGAACAGTGGAGGTAATGGGCTTGAGATATAACTGTAGGGGTTTTGTTTATGCATAAAGAATGTCCTCATTAAAGCAAGAAATGAGATGGAACTTGCCAGAGAAACATTAAGGGAAATAGAAAAATGCTCTCTAAATTCATCAGGTGCCTGAGACAGCAGCAGGCCCCTCAGCTCATCATCATGTGTTTCCCTCATACATTTTCAAAGAACTCACAGGGCCCAGTGCTGCAGTTTATTAAGAAACACACTTCCACCCCTCTATCCCCAACAGCTTCCCTTCTCTGCCAACTCTGTGAACTGTCTAACATCTAGAGCAGCCACCCTCCTGTTCCCAGGACAGCCCCAAATCCAAAGGTCTTTGAAAAGTTGGAACTTTGAAAATAACAAGACAAAATTCTTTCCCACTTAAAGAAGAAATGAAAGACTTCTTGTCTCATGTAAAGAAGGATTTTCACCCCAGCTAGAGAAATAACCATCCACAAGTTATCTCTGTGCTCTCACAGGGAACTTGGGGCCAACTCCTGATTATTGTGCACATCAAAGGCTATGGAGAGGCTCTGAGTCTTAAATCTGATAAATGAGGCTTTTTGGAAGAAAAGCAAAATAAGAGACACTCAAGGCAGAGGTTTCTTCCTCAGTAGGTTTTAGTTCTCATTTGTTTCTAAGGAAAACAGAGTGAAGGTCTGGAATGCTCAAGCGCACTCCCACTGAAAGAGTAAATTAACAATCTGATATTCAAATGAGGACATATAAATCCCACAGGACAAGGAATTCTTTGTCCTTTATTCTCTATGATATCCCTGGCCAAAAGAACAATGCCTGGTACAGAGTAGGGCTCTATAAACCTTTGTTTAATAAACACTGATCCAACACACTTAAATATTAGAGGCAAGTGGGGGACAAAAAACAAACACTGTGGTAAGAATAAGAAGCTGGTCAGTAAGTACTTTAATCTAATTAGACAAGTTGTCCTTTTAAAGTTTAAAGGAACACTGTAATGATGTGTTCTTTGGAGTCTATTAATTTTATTCCTAACGTGTATATATAAAGCAAAGATTAATTGATCAGTTCAGCCAAGTATCTATGAAAGGCACCATCTTGGAAATAGCCTACTTTCATTTGCTCATTTTTTCCATTTCCCCCTAATTTTCTGCTCACCTCTCCACTCTCCTCTTCTCCGCTCCCTCCCCTCCACTCCCCACCACTTATTTACAGGTAACCCATAGCTAAATTGTATGGTTCTAAGCTCTGTTTTGGGTGTTCCTGAGTCCTCTCTTCTCTTCAGCAGTCTCCTGCCTCCAGGTCCTCACAGCCACATCCTTTTCGCACCCCACTGCCCACGCAGCCCTTCTAAGCCGCTGGACCTTCCTCCTTAAAGTACAACGCTAATATGTCTTGGTGGCACCAAAAACCCCATCTTGTTTACCTCTAGTTCACCCAAGCACACGTCCCTTTTGTGTGAAGTATCACATATCACTTTCCCCATTGACTGCTTGGAAAATCCACATTTGGTCCCGTTTCTCATGACCAAATGTCTCAAGGATTTAATATAATTGAAAATATAAAAAACTTAAACCTCCAGATGATTATACCATCCAGAATGCCTAGGAGTACAAAGTCATGCTATGTACTTTCTCGAGAGTCTAAAAGACTTCTTGATCCCTGGTGCTGGAGAGAGAGAGAGAGAGAGAGAGAGAGAGAGAGAGAGAGAGAGAGAGAGAGAGAGAGAGAGAGAGAGAGAGAGAAGGAAGGAGGGAAGGAAAGAAGGAAGGAAGGAAGGAAGGAAGGAAGGAAGGAAGGAAGGAAGGAAGGAAGGAAGGAAGGAAGGAAGGAAGGAAGGAAGGAAGGAAGGGACTAAGTTCTGCATTTCTATGGCTACCCTTCACCTATAGCTAGTGTATCTTGGTAAGCACCGCCTAAGGAGTGGCACTCTAGATGTCATTGCTGCTTGATCTATTTAGGCATCTTATTTGCCTTTGATTTTGTGACTTCTTGTTTCATTTCCTGCAGTGGTGGAAGTTATTGCCTTCTTAATGAATTGAAATAATATACTCTCTGCAGCAGTGAGAATTAGAATAATTTGGGATCATATAATATTATGAGTAGCTCAGAAGTCATTTCACTCAATTTGTTTATTCCTGCAGAATTAAAAAAGAGACTTTCAAAAGATAAACTAAATATTTAGCATTATATCTCTTTCTGTCTCAAAGGCTATGTATCACAGATGATGATGAGATATGAAGACAGCTCATACACTAGTGAACTTTGCAATATTATAACAAAATATCTGAGACAATTAACTTAACTTATGAAGGCAAAAAGGTTTACTTTGACTTATGATTTTGGAGATCCAAGCCAAGTGTGGGCCAAGCTATTTCTTTGTGCCTCTGGTGGGAATGCCAGGTGACAATGGTGGGGAGTGCATAGTGAAGGCAACTGTTGGTGGCAAATGCTATAATCTTGAATAGTGAGGAAGTGCAGTATTTTGAAGGATTTCAACATTTTTCATTGTGTTACATTTGTAAAATGCAAAAATCTGTATTGCTTCTGTAACACAAATACAAGAAATTATGCCTACAGTTATGCAGAAAGTTGTGATAATCCTCCACTTAGGGCTGTAAGAAAGGTGATTTTTAGAAAAAACAGTTGGGGAAGGACCCTCAACATGATAACGTTTAAGATGAAGCATGATATGAAAAAGAATTTGTCAGGTGATTGTGAGGATATAGAACTGTAACTTTATATGGAGTTTCTACAATATCCATGTAGTTCATATTAACCAATACTCAGAAAGACTGAATCCTTTATTTGACAGGCTTTACCTGCACTGTCAACCTCCTTCAGATGAGATATACTATTACGGCTTGAGTCTAGTTGTCCCCACAAAGCCATATGCTGCCATAGGAAGGGCTTTTTCAGAGGTGGCTAAATCTAGAGTGTGTGACTGATTTGTGGTACAGTACTAAGATTAAGAACATGAGGATTAAGACTGAGTGATTACTAAATCAAAACACTGATTGATTTGGCACCACCTAATTCCAGAAACCTGGATACCATATAGGGGACAGAAAAAAAACTTGTCTTATGTCTCTCTTGTTGCTTTGCTACCTTCTGCATGCCATGAACTATTCTACTTTGTGAAGCTACCCTGCGTTGGAGCCAGTCAATTATGAGCTAAAACTTCTATAAACTGTAGGCTAAATAAACCTTTCCTTCTTTAACTTGTGTTGAGTATTTCATCTCAGCTTCAAGACAAGCAACTATGACAGAATTCCGTGTCAGAGAAATAAGGTCATTGTTGTAACATTATCAGGCCAGGTGGCTCAAGAGCCTTTGGAACTGGCTTGTGGGAAAGGGAAGACTGGGAAGGTTTGGAGATGCTGGATACAAAAGGGGAGCTGGACTGTGTAGAGCTGCACTTGATGAGAGGTTCTGGTCAGAGCTCAGCAGATCAGAATTCTAATAAAAGTGCTGTCAGTAAAGACCACACTCAGGAGACATCCTCTAAGAAGAAGGACTGCATTGGCTGTTGGATTCCAGACAATGTATTATGCTAGGTGGGAGGTTTATCCACATTTTGCACATGTCCAGAGACTTTATATGAGACTAAGATTAAGAGTGCTAGACTAATTAATCCTGAAGAAGAAATTTCAAGGCAGTCTTATTTGAGGCAGTGGCATGAATACTGTTAGGGGACTTTAGCCAAATTTGTGTAGAGAAGCAAGAGCAAAGAGCCCAACCAAATGATTCAAAGCTTTGTGAGTTTGGCGACAAAGGAAACTCCATTAGTTTTAGCTCACAAAGATGAAACAGAAGAAATTGGTTATTGAACAACTAGCAAAGAAAAGGCAAGCATTTCAGAATAAAACAACAACAAAAATGGCCAGAGGACATCACAAGAGCTAGAAGGACTCCAGTCTTTGAAGCCCCAGAAAGAACTTGTTTCTAGAAGACAGCCCCAGAGCATCAAGCTCCAGAATGGTCATGACCACACAAAGCCATTTCTTGAGACTGAGTTCCCAGTGCTCAGTGACCCAGGCCCTGACCTATCTCCTGCCATCTCCACAGTTATGTCCTCAAGCCACTCCTTTCTTCTTGAGTAAATAAAACTTGTATTCAGCCCTGGCTCGAGGCCTTTGTTCAGAATAGCAGATATCATGGTCAAATTTAGGGCCCCTGGTTCCCACCACTATAGAAAATCCTTAGAATCTTTATTCTCACAGTAAGTTTCACTGGAAGTGTTAGATTAAATTAACTCACTAGAATTCTAATAACTTTTCTTGGGATCACAAACATGAACTTCCCGGGTTGTGATGAAGACCAGGAAGGACTCTCAGTAGCACTTCCCTATTCCTGATAACCTAGATGCAAGATAAGGAACAGAAAGATGCTTATCTTCTTCTTCCCTTGCTGCTTTGCTACCTTCTGTCCACTACGACCTTTCTCCTCTGTGAAGCCACCCTGCCTTGTGACCAGACTGAAACCTCTATAAACTGTAAGCTAAATCTATCTTTTCTCTCTTAACTTGTGGGCATTGGGTATTTTATCTCAGCCATGGGAAAAGTAACTAAGACAAGTACCCAGCATAAGATAAGTTACTGTCCTGATAAGGTCTGAAGACTTGGTAC
Source organism: Ctenomys sociabilis (assembly GCA_004027165.1). Taxonomy (NCBI): domain Eukaryota; kingdom Metazoa; phylum Chordata; class Mammalia; order Rodentia; family Ctenomyidae; genus Ctenomys; species Ctenomys sociabilis. Next base: position 17,747 of record PVKA01017070.1, read on the forward strand.
ATTAACTTTCTACTAGGAGTTTCTTCATTTTTAGTATTGCCAACAAAACATAGAAGAGCAATATGCTATACAAATGCATATAAATGTATGGGTGGCTTGTGTATACCTGCCTTAATTAGCTTTCTATTACTAGTATGAAATAACTGACTAAATAAGTGGATTTGTTTTGGCATGTGGTTTTAGAAGTTCCAACCCACGAGTTGCTGTCCCTGCTGCTTTGAGCCTGCAGAAAGGCAGCATTAGGGCAAGGTGAGTAAAGCTTACATCATGGGCCAAAGAGGACAGCCAAAGAGACAGACATACAGGGGAAGGAGGTGGAGGAGGGTTGAGATGGAGAAGAAAGGAGAAAGATGAGAAGAAAGGGAAGGAGAGGGAAAGAGGGGGAAGAGGAGAGAAAAGGAGACTGTGAGGTCCCGTGTCCCTTTATAACAAATGCTCCCAGTGGCCCCTAAACAGTGACTCCCAAACACATCCCACTAGGCCCCCTTTTTAAAGATTTTTGTCAGCTCCCACTCTGAGAACCATGTTTTTAAGTATAGCAACATTTATTCATGTGTATGACACCTAAAACAAACACACAAATACTGCAAAACCTGAATATTCACAGGAAGTAAACTGAAGGTCTTAGGATCTAGAATAGGAGAGACTTTCTTCAGATATCTATTTGCATTATTGTTGTGGTTTGTTCCCTAAATATGTGCTTGCATTACTCTCACACTTGAATTTAAAAATAAAAGGGAAGGGAGGCAAAAATAAGACAATCAGCAGAATCTCAAAGTGCAAGATGTATCCATTCATGTCATTTGCTTATAATGGTTGAATTTAAGATGCTGTGACATAGAATGAGAAAATTTTTTGAGGATGAGGAAGACCTTAGCGTTGTTTTATTCCATTCCATCTGCTAGAAGTCACTCAGGCTGGCACACTGTTAGCAAGTTCCAATTTTAGGCTGTGTTTAAATTCATATACACATAAGGTGCTATCCTACTGCCATAACAAAATGTTCTAAGTTGGATAGCTTCAACAACGTAGATTTATGTTTTAATACTTCTAGAGGCTAGAAGTCCAAGGTCAAAGCCTATCATGAACTTCCAGAAAGTTCTGGCTTGTATGTATCTGTGTTCTTGCTGTTTCTTCGCATGAGAGACACAGAGACAGAGTAGGAGGGAGGGCCGGGGAAGAAAGGAGAGAAGTAGAGTTCTGTGATGTCTCTTATAGCAATACAAGTGCCATTGGAATTTCACTCTCCTCCCCTCATGTGAACTTAATTCTCTCCCCAAAACACTCTGCTGTGAACATCATCACATTGAGGCTGTCTGCATTCTATGCATTTGAGTTCATAGCAGTCCACAGCAATTCAGTCCACCGTCCAATCCAGTCCAGGCTAGATGTAAATATTTAAGTGCATCCTGTAATATTCAAATGCATTTTTATTGGAGCAAGTACATTTGCCATATAGATGTGGGTACAGTTTGGAAGACTATCTCTTTTTAAAAACAATTCCTATTGTATCACATTACAGCTTTTACCCAAAATTAGTACAGACTGAGGACTGAGTAGAAAAACTGGAGGGGGGAATGTGTCCCTTTCCTTCAAACCCAGGAAGACTCAAAGACCCAGGAGGCAAAGAGGATCATTTAGAAAGTATCCAGAGGGTAACTAAGGAAGTCTTGTGACTGCCTCCTGCCCTCATCTCCCCTTATATGGTGGAAGACTACCCCATAAACCTACGTGAAGCACCATCTGTGCACTTGCTTCTGGAACAGGCTTAACTGATAGTACATAGGAAACCAAGCACAGCAAACTTCTAATTTTCTCAGCACAGCCTCACCTTGAGAGCCTAAAAAACACAGGGAGCATTTTATGCACCCCAATATAGCAGTTTAAACTCTTCCTCCTGCACTGAATTTGCTTACCTGGCATTTGTAGCATCTCACTGTGTGAAGAGCTGATCTAGTGAACATGTGGCCTCAGTTACAACCTTTCTGCCCCATCCCCACCTTGAGTCTTTCTGTCCCCAGCAGCATTCACGAACAGATTATCAAAAGGCACATGGTTTGACATGACAAATCTCCGATACTGCAAAAAAAAGAAAAGAAATGCTTTTCATACTCTACTGGCTAAGGGTCGCTATTTTATTTCAATGGTGAATAATTCTGTAACATTCTGAAATGTCACTGTTTATTGTATCATAGTTGAGAATTGTTTTGTGTAAAGTAAATGAATAATAAAAGCATATTACATACTTTTACAAATAAAAAAAAGGCACAAGTGGGCCTCTTCTGCTGTCTTTCCTTGACGCATCTTCCCATCAAGGTTACATCAAGGTCCACTTTGTAAGAAAGCTAGCATATTTTTTCTGAGAAATCCAAATTACATGCAGAGAGAAAATAACAGGAAGACAACCATCCAACAAACAAATTACAAGCTTGTCTTACTGTAACTCATGCCCAAATTCCATTGACGCCAGCAGGCTTGACAACAATACTGCATCAGCTAAGGTTTTCTTGCCACCTTGAGAGGCAGCTGGCAAGGCACCAACTTCCTGCATACTACACAGCAACTGACCCGAAAGTAAGAGACTGCTGTAGACAGAGCTAAGGTCCTCATTGGGGACCTGGGTCTCTCTAATAACCCATGAGTTCAGTGGCCAGAAAAGTCTCTTATCAGCTCATTGTCTGCCAGATAGAGAATTCAGTGTGATGGCACGGTCTCTCCAACTATATGCCCACTCATTCCAGCCAAATTCTGAGCTGTCTAGAATTCCAAGGCTTTTCAATTGACTCTGTTCTGCAAAGCACTTACTCTAATTGTGACCACACTACTAAGAAATGGAATATTTTGATGCTTGATTTAGAATGTTTCTTGCAAAGGTTTTGAACATACAGCTTCGGAATGAGATGAAATCTTTTCCCTTTCTACACTCCTGTTTCTATTTACAGCACTACATATTCTCTGCAGGGCATACCACATACAAATTATTCAAAAAATATAAAATAAACAGGCAAAAAACACAATGTAAGATATGAAACTAAAGTGTGCAGGGCAATAATAACCAAGGCATGCTAGAAGAGCAGAATTTAAGTGTTCTTGCCACAATGGTATTCCATATATTAAATAGTTTAATTCGACAGTTACACAATGTGTACATACAATACACATATGTTTTGTACAACATATACGTGTTGTGTATATGTTTTATACAACCTATAACATATACACAACATACATTATATATATATATATATATATATATATATATATATATATATATATATATATATATATATGGCTTATGCTGTACTTAGCAGGCATCAACCCAAATACTTTAAACTTGCTTCCTATTGCAGTCTAGGAGCTGGATGGCACCCATCCATATAGGTGGATGGATCTTTCTGAGACTCAGAAAGATTAGGTAACTTACCCAAAACAAAAAAAATTTGGGAAACTATGTCAAGGAAGCCTCTAATTAGTTTTAACACAAATCCCTACTACATTTCTTAAAGAATTAGGTGGCTTCCCCTTCATAAACAAGAAAAACAACAGTTATTTAAATTTTCACTAGTTATGGTATCCCTAAAATCCTCAGTACTCTTACAAAAGAGACATTCCCACTTTGCCATCAGCAATCCAAGTAATCATGTCAACTAGCACAAAATGCACACTCAGTTGATGGAAGGAAGAAAGGAAAAGGAAAAACAACCCCAGTGCTGCCCCTGTAACTCCTGTCCACTCTGGAGAGCATCTCTCTGGGGGCTTTTTATGAAGAGGAAACCAAAACAGAGCTCTTCTCACTAGTTTCAGGAACCCGCCCCCATGTCTTTCTCCCACCCACAACAAATTAGTACCAGGTCCATTTGCTCACTTCTGATTTGGGATCTGAGCTGCTCCTATATCATCTGCTGACCTGGCCCTGCTCACCTCTGCATCACTCACAGTGATGCTCAGCCCATCCTACCCAGGACCAGACCTTCCCGAGGATTCAGAAATTCAGAACAGTATGTATTGTGTGAATTATCAAGCCTTCACCTGGACTGAGTGAACTGCACATCATCACAGCATCAATGATTTTATTGATGCTCAGAAGCTCTCCTCCTATAATAAGTTCTCTTGCCACTGCTCCTGCCTTAATAAGGACAATCTTAACCTGTTTTTAGAGTATGCTTAAACAGTTAAGTGTTGGAAGTGGGTGATGTGGTATACATAAGAGTTTAAATTAATGCATTTTCATATTAGCAAGCTCCTCCTTACCAGCAACTTGCTATGTGATTTATGTAAATCTTTTCCTTTCCATAAACTACTCATGGATGATGAATCATGGACATGTATAATCACCGTAGCCCATTCTCAGACTCAAAGCATTACTAGTCCATCATCTTCAAATGAGTCAAAATTAAGTGCTGCAATCCTTCTCAGTAGTTAAGAATTATCTATAGACCAGATATGGCACACTAACTTGAGCCTCTTTACCACCATAAACTTGACTATCCCTGAGATATTTGCCATTAACTTGATCTGTCAGCCTACTTTCTCACTTCATCAACTAGCACTCTTCTCCTTTTCCACACTCTCTTATAAGTTATCAAAAGAATTTCTCTATATGTGCTCTCAGAACCTAAGAATTTAGTTTGTCAGGAAATCTAGAATATGTTGAACAGTTCACTCATTAACTCATTCATTATTCAAATGCAACCATTTCATTTAATTCAGCAGCTACCATATGGCAGCCCAAGCCAGGTTCTTGATTTCTAAATTGTGCTGGTGATTCCTTGTTTCAGTCTGGTACTGTTCTTGCCTAGGAACCATTAGCATACAAAAGTCTGTGTGGTATTCCTGAGTTTCTAAAGGTAGGATTTTTGAAAGAAGAGAAAGTGCTACAAGCAGAACAAAATCTAATTTTACTTATTTTTTTTATTCTGTGTTGTCACATCAATTGTGTCTTCCCTGCCCACCTCATTCTCCAAGAAGTTAAAAATATTGATAAAAATTGAAGGACTAAGGAGGACCTAATCATTTTTTTCTAAGTTCAGAAGGGAGCTTGGAGGCAGAATACCCTGGTGGCTCTGGGCCTGTTATGCTGACACTTGCAAGAAAGCAGGAACAGGAGTCACAGCACAGATAGAATGAGAATATACTCTGGTTCATTGCAGAAAGCATCTGAATAGCCAGCAGATCATAGAGAGAGGAGACTCCCTGCAGGAGTGCCAGGCTTTGACAAAGAAAATGTGGGTATATGATTGGCTTGTTTGTTTCTATAACTTCAGGGGCAGTCACATGACAGGTACCAGTAGACACAGTCATGTACCATATAATGACACTTCAGTCAACAACAGACCTCTACATACAACAGTAGCCTCAAAAGACTATAATGGAGCTGTAAACTTCCTGTTACCTAATGACATAACAGATGCAGTAACATCACAGCAGAACACATTACTCACATGCTTATGGTGATGCTGATGTAACACCTACTGGCTGCCAGTCACATGAAAGTACACCATACTCAATTATACACAATACGTAATATTCAATAATGTAATAAATGGTTACTGGTGTATGTATCATTAAAGCATATTCCTTCTGCCCATGAAAGAAAATAAGTTGTAAAACAGTACAGCATATTTTACTGGAAGCAGCCCCCTCTATCTTAAGGTTACTGTGTCTCTACTGCATCAAAAGATCACTTCAAGTGATTGACCTACTATACCTAGATTTGAAGAAGCATATTCAATGATGTTTACAGCAGTGAATAAATTACCTAATAACTCATCTCTCAGCATAGCCCTGTTGTTAAAAGCAACACAAGGGTATCCTTCAAAAGAAGCTAAATGAACTGGGGGTTCATAATGCACAGAGTAGGTATTCAGTACTTACAAAAGTTAACTAAGTCACATGGCTCATGACTCCTATTTCAATTTTCAATATTTTTACAAGCCTGAGCAGACTGTAGACTAGTGACATGAACACAAAGTAGCTATTAAACAAATATTTTAATAGAGCCCATCAGGATATTTCAGCATCTACACTGAGTTAAGGCATTAAACTAGAAGCGTATATTAGTCACTCTTCTTTGGCTGGGACAAAGTAACTTAAGGAATAATTTGCTTGGCTCAGAGCTGCAGAAGGTACAATCCATGGTCAGCTGGCTCCAGGGAGAAACAGCACAACAGAGGAAAGCTTCCCTACCCATGGTGCCATACAACAGAAAAATAAAGAGTGAGCAGGAGGCAAGAGCACCCCCAGGTCATGTGCCCAGTGGCCTGCCTCTTCTGACCCGGCCCCACACCCTTAAAGCATATTTAATTAAGTCACCAGGTGAGAGGCGTCAGTGCATTAGGCCGCTGAGGAGTGTATCACCCTTCCAAAGCTCCTCCTATGAACACACCAAGCTTCCAGAGGACATTTTAGATCTAAATCATGACACCCCAGGTCCCTGTATTTTCAGTAATATCATTTTGGTCTTGAAAGTAAATAGAATGTTAAGCCCAATTAAAATTTAAAAATCATTTAAGTATGGCTCTAAATAGGACTCATAGGTCTCCTGTTTTAAAAAGCTTTGATAATATGAACTCTTCCTTACCATTCTGAGGGGTTAGTGCATGGAGAGTCAGAGTGGGACACCAGATTAACAACTACTAATCTATGCAGCAAATTATAAATGATATCTGCTCTTGATAAGGTGGAACAGGAAACCAACACTCAGAGAACCTACTACAATCCGGACATAAGTCTGTTATATTTTATCTTTATAAAAATATTTTTTTGCAGAACAAGGCATTGAACTCAGGCCCTTATGCTTGCCAGGCAAGTGCTTATTATACCTCTACTGAGGTATATCCCTGGCCCCTACAAAAATATTCTAAAGTAAACACTGTCATTTTTTTTCTTTTTTGAAGAATATGAAATAATAAAAAAGAAAGAAAAGAAAAGCATTAGAAATAATACAAAACTTTGCACCTAAATTGGTTGAATGACAATGGAGTGCCCAACTTTGACAGGTGTAGACCTGTCAAAGGGGTATAGAATGGGTATAGAAAGGAAAAATTATGATGTGTGTGTATGGACAGTACAGTTGGGATAGATACGCCGTGCTTCTACATAATTCTATGAGAGGCACGATTTGCACTAGTGGTGGTTGGACAGGATATTATGTCGGCTCCTAGTACTATGGTCATCCACTAGGAAAATAGCAAGGTAGAAAGTATTACTTATTGAATCTTTGATATAAATCAGGTATAAAAAATAAGATACATAAACAGCTACACTCTCTTAATTTACTGATAAGAGACATCTGCTATAATCATGTCTGTAAGTATAAATATATTGTATGCTCCTTGTACGATACCAAAACATTATGAAAAGTTTGCAATGTATTAATTTATCGAATCTGTCTTGTTAAGGTGTCTTAAAACTGTCTCATTGATATTTGTACTTCAATAAAATAAAAAATAAACAAATAAACTTTAAAAAAAAGAAATAATACAAAACTTTACTAAACAAAGTAATAGGAATTCAATAATGGTTTCTGTATTGTATGACATTGTCATCAAATTAGTTGTTTTTTATTACCAGATATAAATGTGTAAAATTGGGCTGGGGACATAGCTGGGCAGCATAAGCACCTACCTGGCAAGAACAAAGTCCAGAGTTCAATTCCCAATACCACAAAAACAAATAAACCAATTAAAAATAAATTTTAAAAATTGGTTTAAAAAAACGAAACAAAACAACAACAAAAAAGTTTTAAGGAATTAGAAAGAAAAAAAGAATAAATTTTAAGCATCAAATACTGCTTTCAAAAGATCAGCAGAAATTGCCAGTACAGGGGCCAGGAAGATAGCTCAGTAGAACAAGTGCTTCCCTGGCAAGCTCAAAGGCCTGAGTTCAAACCCTGTTTCTGCAAAAAGAAAAGAAAAAGAAACTGGCAGTACCATTATACAAATTATCCTGCATATATATACATAAGTATTTCCCTTCTTTATTTTGTCCTTTTTCTCCTCCCAGTTTTCTTATCCCATTGAATAAATTTGTTACCTTTCACTATAGTTATTGAACTTTTCAGATTTTATTTACTCTCAAGTTCTCACACTAGCAAGACAATATGATGCTTGCACGTGTGGGTCTGATTTATTTCACTTATAAGTACAGCCTCTAGCTGTATCCATTTATCTACAAAAGCCTCAAGACACTGTCATATTTTGGTGGTTGGTATGTTGACATATTTTCTGCCCTAGGTCACAATGGTTGCGTAATAGTAATAATTACACTTTGGCCAGCCTTCTTCAAACAATTAGACAAAACAAGCGGATTATTAACTGTTACCATATGATGTATGTGTTCCTTTTCACTAAATCCTGAGTACTATGACCATCCTTCTGAGCTAATTACTGAGACACTAACAGATTCTGTAGCTAGCTGGGAGTTGATAACAAGTAAGCCATGGCTTTAGGACTCGTCATTATGGCCATCCCACCCCATAGCCAGGCTCCTGCATGTGTTGCACAGCATCCCTGTCCACCAAGCATGCAAGTTTAAAGAGAAAAAATCACTTGGATCACACAGGAAATCATTTATAGGGAAAACTTTGTTTCAAGCTATTACAGTTCCATCCAGTGGCCCATGCTGAGCATTCATTATAAAACCGTCACCCTTTTGCTCAATAAAGAAGGAAAAAATGAGTTCAATTTTCTCAGCTGCATGCTTCAAGCTATAAAAATTCTAATGACAGAATTCAAACTTTAAGATGACGTCTGCATAAAGAAGATGCCACAGATGGCTGTAATTCACTATTAAGACTCGGTACCTTTTTCTTCACTTTCTGTTACTCTAACAAATATATGAGGGCTGGCCTGATAGCCCAGCAGACTAAAGTGTCTGGTTAGGCAGAGCACAGTGGCCAGGGTTCAATACCCAGCATGCCATGCTGGCCTGGCCCCTGGGGCGCACTGAGACTGTGATTGAGACTGGGAGTGATGGCATGTGCACTTGGGAGGCTGAAAACAGGAGAATCACTATGATTCCAATCTACATAGTAAGACCCTATAGACCCTGTCCTAAATACAGGAAAAAAATATGACATATTCAGTTTTATTTATTTATTATTTGGGGTGTGGTCTTGTTACATGGCTCCTACAGCGTGCCCGGGGTTCTGAGGCCACCATGGCTTATGGTATACAGGATTGAACCTGGGTCTTTGTGCTTGCCAGGCAGGTGTTTAGACTGCCATCCTATATCATCAGTCCCAAGATACTAAGTTTTTAAAGAGGTAAGGCTCAGTTTTGCCCCTGATTTCTGAAGTCCATGGTCACTTGACCTTATTGTCTTTGGACTTGTAGTACAGAAGGTCTTCATACTTGGGAATACATAGAAGAAGCTGTTCATCTCATAGTAGGGGAAGCAAAAAGAGGAAGAGGACAGGTCAGGATCTTATCAACTTCAAAAGTGCATCTTCAGTGATCAAATGACTTGTGACCAAGCTCTACTTCTAAAGGCTTTACTTCCTCCCAATAACACCATGACCTGGAGATCAAACTTCTAACAAATGGGCCTGTGAAGAACACTTACCAAATCAGCACAGAGCTTTGACCAGGATTTGTCTAATAAGAATCTAGCTAGAAGGCATACAAGCAAGCAGGAAAGTCTAAGAATAAGCTTTGAACAGTGGGAAATTCTGTATTTTCTTCCCCTCTAACTTCACCCAGGTTGAAAGACATCATCCATGTGAATTCTGTCTATTATGGTCTGTGTCTAATTATCCCCAAAAGTCCTCACGTAGGGCTGGGGAGATGGCTCAGTAGAATAATCACTTGCCTTGCAAGCACAAAGGCCTGAGTTCAATCCCTCATTCAAAAAAAAAAAAAAATCCTCATTTGATCAATGGGGCAGACTTCTAGACTTTGAAATTAATCCATGATCCAGTCTGGGATTATGGGTTTGAGTGCTCCCAGGATTATGAGTATTAGTGCTACACCCAGCCTGGGGCAGATAGCCTGAATGCAGCATAAAGAAGCCAGACTTGCTCTCTGCAGCCATTGTTCCCACTACTCCTCCCATTTGCCCTGGCTGCTTTGCTGTTTTCTGCCATCATAAACTACTGCCCTCTGTCATGTGCCACTTTTCCTTGGAGCCAGCTGAATATGGACTGAAACCTCCACAAACTGTGAGCTAAATAAACCTTTCCTTCCTTCGAGTGTCAAATATTTTGTCACAGCAAGGAGAGAAGAGTAACTGAGACACCATCCAAACCTTCTCTCCTTGTAGCTGCATTGTTCTGTACTCTAAGACTTTAATGTGTATTTATAACCTTGATGAATTGTTCAAGGGCAGGAGTCTCTACAGCTCATGCCTCTTTCATCCTCAGGGTCCAGTCATGTCTCACTCCAAGTGGTCTTTCCAAATAAATTAGCTGCGGGAGCTGCCAAGACAAAATACCATAGATTGGGTTGCTTCTTAAGTAAAGAAATTTGGTTTCTCACAACTCTGGAGACAAGCAAGGTAGTTCGCTACAAGACCTCCTTCCAGGCTTATAGATAGACATCTTCTCACTTGTCCATGCATGGCCTTTCCTCTCTGAGAGAGCTCTAGACTCCCTATCAGTTTTACATGATTAGGGCACCACTCTTATGATCTTACTTAACCTGAGTTACCTTCTGCTATTTTTCGAACGTCCCCCCAAAGTCCACGCACTGGAAAATTAATTTCTTAATGCAGAAGTGGTGGTAGGTGAGGCCTCATGGGAGGTGTTTGAGTCATAATGTTGGATCCTTAAAAACATGGATGAATGCCTTTCCTAAAGGAATGTTACATGCAGGGGGAGAGGTGCCAAGCACATGTCCCCTCTCTGCTTCTGATTCTTGCCCTATTATGAAGTTGCTCAAGACTCTCACTGAATGTAGCCATACAATCTTAGACTTCCCAAACCCTAGAAATATGGGTTCTTTTCTTTTTATTCTTTCTCTCTTCTTTCCTTTTATATTTTTAAAGAAAATAAAAAGGGCTGGCAAGATAGCTCAGTGGACTATAGCACCTGCCTAGGCAAGCACAAGCAAACAAAGGGACTGCAGTCCGACCCCCACATCACATGTAGTGCCAGCCCCTCCCCGAGGGCAGGCTGAGCCAGAGTTGGGGCATAGTGATGCACTCCTGTAATCCCAGCACTGGGGAGGCTGAAAGTAGGAGGATTACCACAAGTCCGAGCTATGTAATAAGACCCTGCAAAAACCAAATACATTAAAATAATTAGACAAATAAATAAATAAAACATTTTTTTAAAAAAAGTGTGATATAGACTTTCACTAAACAAAATTGGAATGCAGCAATGGTTGTTATGTTGCATATTGCTTTCTTCAAATTCGTTGTTCACATTACCAGATATAAGCATGCAAAATTGTTCAAAAAAACTTAAAAAATAAAGAGAAAAAAAAACAAGCATTATCTGCTCCTTTCGATAGACCTGCAGCAATCAGCAGTACAATTATCTGAACTATCTATGTATATACACATTCTTTCCTTTATAATATCAATTTCAGATATTCTCACAAAAAAAAAGGTAACTAAGATATTACCTTAAAGGCTTGGGATAAGAGGACAAATTCTGTCCATTGCAGCTGTGATCTTCATTTTCATCTTTAATTTTTGTTGCTGAGAATCAGACTAAGAGCCTTGTACCTACAAAAATTGAGCTTTATCACTGAACTACATCCTCCAGCTTCACCCTTATTATACTTCCCTGTGTTTTCTGTATCAACATGGTCCTGCCACATAGTGCAAATGAATATTTACTAACCCGACTCCCATTCCACTGCGCCCACTAGCTAACAGTCAGTGCGGCCAGCTGTGTGGCACACAGGAGCAAAAGCCCAGCTATAGAGTAGTGAATGCAAGTCTTCTGAGTCTGGAAGGGGGTAATCATCCACTCATTCAAGCTGCAGATATTTATGGACAATGCAAAAAAATGAAAATGAGATCTGTCAAAAGAGACTGAAAACGTGAATGAATCAATCCATCAATCAAGCTGTGCTCTGAGCCTCAGAGCTGGGAGCTGCTGATATTTCCTTTGGCCTTAGCCACACAAGCTGAAATTTGCTCTTTGATTGGTATATCACCAGACATACCACTTGGGGAATATAACTTGGGAAAACTGCTTCTCACCATTTGAATCACAAAGGCCTTTCATGTAGATGAGAATGTTTGCAAAATAATGGGGACAATAGACATTAATTGTAATTATACATTGATTATATAATGCCAATATCATGTACATACATTATAACATAAACACCGTGTTTCACACACAACTTCTAATTCATAAAGTAACTATAGGCAGAAAATAAACTTATGCTCCAGGAGTTAGCTATCATCACTGACTCTTCTCTTTTTAGTTCAAACAATTCATGGCTTGCTGAAGAAAATATGATTTATTTTATGAAAAAATACAAAATTTCATAGCAAAATGATTAGAGAACAACAGTACCTCTGCGAAGAAATGTTGTGGTCTAGCCAAAGGCCATTTCAAGACAGATTCTTCAGGATCAAATTACACAGAATCAAATCATGCAGTGCCACTCGTGACCTAGCTATCCTCAGAGAAAATGTTTATCACTTCTTGTGCTTCAGCTTCTCATTTGAAAAACAGGGGTAAAGTCATGCCAACAAGAAGATTAAATTGCACGTGTGAAAAGGTAATGATGGGTTTTGCATCTGAGAGATTCATTTCCACGATTATCCCCAAAAGTTTCACTATGAGGAGATATCTTCCATAACACTGTTTTAAAAGAAAATAAAAATCATAAGACATTCCTTTCATTCAAACATAAGTATTCAATATAGAAATTAAATTTTAAATGTGAATTTATATTGTGAGTCAAAACATGGACCAGAGATACACTAACTGCTTTACATGTACTACTGTCACATTTGATTTCCACATTATCTCCCAATATGATACAAGAGGACCTAGGGTGGGGAAAGGGTGACCACACAGTAAGAAGATGGGTTAGTTCAAACCATCAGAGTTCACTTACAGAAGCAAGTACGTGTTTGGTTCAGCCTTGCTTACAAAGGGGCAATGATATTAAAGTTATTGTCAGTTAGGCTTGGGAGACAGCTCAGCAGTCTAAGTGTCTGTCTGGTAAGCACAAGGACCCAGTTCGATCTCCAGTGACACATGCTGCACAGGCCCCATCCCTGAGCACACTGTGCTGGCCACCAAAACTGGGCATGGTGGTGCACACCTGTAATCAGAGTGCTGGGGAGGTTGAGACAGGAAAATCACTATGAGTTCAAGCTGCATAATGAAACACTGTACCAAATAAATACATAATTATTTTTAAAAATTAAAAATAGCTATTAACAGTTGGGAAAGAGAGTACTGGTGTTAAAGCTAAAAGGAAACCAGTACTAAGAGAGATTAGGTAAATTTCCCAAAGTCAAATAGTTATTTTGTGGCACAGGATGTAATTGAACCTAAGACTACAGAAGCCCACAGGGCTTACCTAGTCGGCTACAATATTTGCCCATTAATTAAATATTATCCTACTATCCGGGCTTTTTGCTTTGTGCATGATAAACAAAAAAATCTGAGCAAACTTAGACATGGCAGAATGGTGGACAACTGCATCACTAAGTGTACTTGGACTACATGTGCTAAGAAACACAGAGCATTCCACAGATTCATAAAGTACCAAGTTCTGTGATATCAAGCAATACACAAGCAGAACTTTTCACTAGATGGAGTTTCCATTACCGTTCAGTTCCTAAATGATATCCAGGCTGCTCCTGCTCTGTGCACATAATGGCCAACATCTGGAGCCAGGAGAAATGAATTGGCTCCCTCTTCAGATATCTTGGTTTCATTAATATTATTGCATTTTCTTAAGGATGTGTTATGTTCCTAGAACTGCATGGGCTAAGTATGTGGTAGGGAATCAGGTATTTTCATCTTCCAGATGTGTTGAATGATAGACATGGAACATTCTCTCAATTCTCATAGAAATGAAACGAGTGAAATAAAAAGACAGGGATTACAAAACAAATGACTGTGACTAGTTTGTGCTGAATTAGTAGGATCTGTTATTACTACACAGCAAGAACTTACATTCATGGAAAATTAAAATCATATCAAATGATACATTAAATTCTTTATCTGTTCTATTGTCCCATCTGATTTCACATCATTTCTCAATATGATATATGAGGAATTAAGGTGTGGAAGAGGGTGGTCATACAGTAAGGAGACAGGATGGTTTCAAATCCTGGGACATCTGATTCTAGAACCTAAACTCAACTGTCACATTAGTGACTTTTCTATATTCTTGCTGCTCAGCATAGGGCAAGGATCAGCAAGTGTGCCTTCTTGCAGCTTTTAGAAATGCACAACCTCACCTTCCTTCCTCACCCATACTGAAAGGGAATCTGGACTTCACCAAGTGTCACTCACCTTCACATCACCGCAACAAAATACTTGAGACAGACTACTTATGAATTTTTTAAAGTTTACTTTGCTTCACAGGTCTGGAGGTGAAGTGGCATGGCACCTGCCTAAATCCAGTTCTGGCTAACACAGGACCAAATGGCAGAGCAAATGGTCACATGTTAAGATACAAAATACAGAGAGAAGGGGGATGAGATGACCCACAGACCCTTTTGAAGACACTTCCCAAGGGACTTCAATACAGTACAAGAGTGTCAGATCCCCTAGTTTAACCATCGTCCAATAGTATCACCTTTGGGATCAAGCCTACATTATATGTCTTTGAGGGGCGCTCATGACAACCCTAGAATGAGAGCACTCACACACTGACTGCTCTAGGCGTGGTTGATGGTACCATCTCTTATCACCTGAGTGCTGTGAAACAGGCAGTTTCCCAAACTCGAGTCCACAGTTTCTTTTTTTTCTAATTTTGTTGAAGAACAAATAGCAATGAGACAGTTTCAAATCATATTAGCAGGACAGATTCAATACTTAATACACTGCACAGTTTCCATAGTGGATTTTTATCCCACAACCATATACTTGATATTCTACTTACAAATATCATTAAAGCGTATGTCTCTAAGAATTGAATTAAGAGAATGGAGCTGTATACTTATTTTTAAAGCTGAATTATAGTACAGTTTCAATAATTAATACTTTCTGCCTTGTTATTTTTCCAGTGGTTGTCCATAATACGAGAAGCTAACAGAATATCCTGTCCAAACACTAAAAGTGAAAATCTTGCTTCTCATAGAATTATACATAATTATTGCATATTTATCCTCTGTACTGTTTATACAAACACAGAATGGTTCTTCCTTTGTATCCCCTTTTTTTTGTTTAGTTTTGTCAAAGATGGGTGTTCTGTTGTCATTCAATTATTATACGTTCCTGAACTCAATGAAACAATCAAACACAGTCTAGCAGTCTACAATAATAGTGGGTTATCTGAAGAAGTTGTTGACTAGAGCCATGTACAACTCAGCTTATTATCATGGCCTTATTTTAAATACCTCATTTTTCTACTTTTCTGTTGGATGTTTAAGACCAAGATAAAGCAAGACCTATATAACAAAAAGTGCAGCTTTTGTATCTGATTAGGTCAGTCAAGTTCCTATCTGGTTTATCCAGTACTCCCATAACTCATTCTGTAGATCCTTTGTCAGTGTCAGCCATGTGGATGAGTCACAGCATTGCTTGACCAGTTTTTCTCTCTGTGAGAGCCTAAGAGAAAATTTTCTCTAGATGTGATTCTCCTTAGGCACACAATAGATGATCTATTGCATTCCTCTGTGGCCCCATAATCTCCTTGATCAGAAAATTTGGGGCACAACTGAGTTTCATGATGTTACAGTTCAGGTTCTTCTATGTCCTGAGTCTTCACTGACCTTGAAAGGCTATGGCAAAAATGGTGGATGATCTTTCAGCCCTTCCATTTCTCAGTGTTTGATTATATGTTGTTAACCATCAAGAAGAGAAGTTGATTATTACCCTGTAACATATGCAGTTCAGTTTACCCTAACTATCTGACTAAATTCTTTTTAGTTGTTGTTATCTGTTTCTATTTGTTTTTTGTCTTTTCATTTCTTATACTAGGAAGACTATATGATATTTGTATATGTAGGTCTGGTTTATTTCACTTATTAGTATATGTTCAAGTGGCATCCACTTCAATATAAATGCTTCAAGTTTATCATTCTTATAGCTGAGTAATATTCCATTGTATAGAAATACCACATCTTTTTCAACCATTCCTCATCTGACAGGCATCTTGGTTGTTTCCAAGATTTTGCTATCACAAATTGTGCTGCTATAAACATAAGTACACATATATCACTATGATACGATTTTTTTCAGTTCCTATGGGAAAATTCTAGTCAAATTTCCAGGCTTATTTCTGTCAGGAGTCTCCACTCTAATCTCCACAATAGTTGTACCAGTCTACATTCCCACCAGCAGTGGAGAAGTGTTCCCTTTTCCCCACAACCTCTCCAACATTTGTTGTTGGTTGATTTCTTTATAATAGCCATTCTTTTTGGACTGAATATATGAAAAATATGGTATCTCAGTGGTGCTTTAACTTGCAGATGGCTAGCAATGTGGAGCATTTTTTCATATATTTATTCGCTTTTTTAATTTCATCCTCTGAGAATTGTGTATTCATCTCAGTTGCCATTTCTGGATTGGGTCTTTAAATTTGAGGGCCCTAATATATCTTAGTTCTTTATATATTCTAGACAACAGACTTTTGTCTGAGTGCATATCAGTTAAGATTTGTTTGAAATTAGTGGGTTGTCTTTTTACTTTGTTGACAATTTCTTTTGACGTGCAGAAACTTCTCAGGAAGAGTTGATCCCAGTTGTGAATGCTTTCAAGTGCTTCCCGTGTGAATACATGTTTGTTCATGTTTGCCTACCCCTATATCTTCAAGGGTTCCTCCTACTTTCTCTTCCAGGAGATTGAGTGTTTTTGTTTCAATGTTTAGATCCTTAATCCATTTTGACTTTAGCTTAGTGCATGGTGATCGACCTGGGTGATGTTTTAGTTTTCAGCATGTAGAAAGCCAGTTTTTCCATCACCGTTTGTTAAAGAGGCTAACTTTCTTCCAGGAAGCATGTTTGGCTCCTTTGTTGAAGAACATGCGGCTGAGTGTGTTTGTAGATGCCTTTACATCTTTTAATCTATTTCATTGATCCTCAGGTCTATTTTGTTGCCAATACCATGTTGATTTTATCACAGTGGCTTTGTAGTATAATTTCAAGTTACAAATTGTGATGCCTCCTACCTTGTCTTTCTTGACCAGAATTGCCTTTTCTATTCTAGGTCTTTTCTGATTCCAAAATAAATTTTAGGAACAATTTCTCTGGGTCTTGGAGGTATGTTGGTGGCAATTCGATGGGAATTGCATTAAATCTGTACAACAATTTTCAGAGTATGGCCATCTTCACTATGTTCATTCTTCCTATCCAGGAGCATGGAATAGCTTTCCATTTTCTGAAATCCTCTGTGATCTCTTTTCTTAGGGTGTTGTAATTTTCTGTGAAAAGATCTTTGACTTCCTTGGTTAAGTGAATTACAAGGTATTTTATTTTCCACAGTGCTACTGTAAAAAGTATTGTTTCTATAGTTTCCCTCTCAGTGTGTTTGTTATCTGTGTAGAGAATGCTATTGAGTTTTGAGTATTGACTTCGTATGCTGCTATGCTACTGAATTTCCATCTCAGTTGTAGTAGTTTCTTGGTGGAATTTTTGGGGTCTTCCAAGTAAAGTATCATGTCATCTGCAAATAGTGATAAATTTTTCTTCTTCTTTACCTATTCCTATTCCTTTTATTTCTCCCTCCTTTCTAATGACTGTTGCTAGTGATTCCAAAACTATAATGAATAGGAGGGGTGATAAAGGACATCTTTGTCTTGTACATGATTTAAGATTAAAAGATTTCCATTTTTCCCTATTTAGGTTGTCATAGATGGCTTTAATCAAGTTAAGATAGAGTCCATATATTCCAATTTTCTGTAGGACTTTGAGCATGAATGAGTGTTAGACTTTGTCAAAAGCTTTCTCTGCATCAATTGAGATGTTCATATGGTTTTTAGATTTCAGTCTATTAATCTAGTGTATTTACATTTATAGAGTTTTGAATATTGAACCATCCTTGCATCCCTGGGATGAATCTTACCTGGTCATGGTGTAGGATCTTCTTGATGATTTCCTGTATTCTATTTGCCAGAATTTATTGAGTATTTTTGCATCTATGTTCATGAGGGAGATTGGCCTGTAGTTCTCCTTTTCAGTTGTGTCTTTCCATGGTTTTGGAATCAATATAATACTTGCCTCCAGAAATGATTTTGGTAAGACTGCTTCCTTTTCAATTTCATTGAGGAGTTTGAGAAGTGTAGGAATTGTGTTTTCTATAAATTTCTTGTAGAATTCAGCTGTGAATCCATCAGGACCTGGACTTTTCTTTGTTGACAGGCTTCGTATTACATTTCATCTCTCATTGACTGTTATTGGCTTACTGAGTGTTGTTCTATCTTCTTGATTCAGTTTTGGTAGTTTGTACCTTTCAATGAATCTGTCCATTTCTTCTGTACCTTCTATTCTGTGAGCATAAAGATTCACTGTCTGTGATGATTTCACCCGTTTCATTCCTTATTGCTTGTATTTGAATTTTTTATTTCCTCTTTTTGATGAAATTAGTGAGGGGCTTATCGATTTAATTTTGTCTTTCAAAGAACCAGTTTTTGATTCATTGATTCTTAAACTGTTTTCTTTATCTCAATTGAATTAATTTCTGCTCTAATCTTTATTTCTTCACGTCTTTGAATTCTGAGTTTGGTTTGCTATTCATTTTCTATATGTTTCAGTTGCAATATTAGGGTGTTTATTTGTTCCTGTACTGTTTTTCTAATGTGTGAGTTCATAGCTATGATTTTCCCCGAGAAACACTTTCTTCATATCCCATAATTTCCAATAAGTTGCGGTTCAATTTTCATTGAATTGTAGATATTGTTGAATTTCTTGTTCAATATCATCTGTGACCCAACACTGAGTAGGGTGTTTTTTATTTTACATGAACTTAGCAGGTTTTTCTGGTTTCTTTTGTCATTTATTTTCTGTGGCATTCTACTGTGGTCGGATAATATGCATGGGAAAATGTTTTGCTTTTTGAAGACACTTACACATAACCTACAGACAAGTATGCGATGTACTTTAGAAATGACTCGTGTGCAGCTGAAAAATTTTGGGTTCAGCTATAGTTAGGTGCAACATTCTATATATTTTCACCAGATCCATTCATTCCAAATTCTGGTTCAATTCTTCTACTTCTTTGCGAATTTTTGTCTGGTTGACCTCTCTTTTTGAGATAAGAGAGTTATAAGGTCTCCTGTTAAGACTGCGGTCTTGGATATTAGATTATTCATGTCCATTAAGATTTGTCTTACATAGTTGGGTGCTCCTGTGTTTGGTGCATAGATATTTATGAGTGTTACCTCTTTCTCTTGACGTTTTTCCCCTAGCCAATATATAGTGACCTTCATTATTTCATTTGATCGTTCTTGGTTTGAAATTGAAATGGTGTGAGGACAGAATTGCTACTCCTGCTTTTTTCTGAGGTACTGGGGCATATAGTGCTGTTTTCCATCCTTTGACTTTAAGCCTATGAAAGTTTTTTTTTAGTTAAGTGTGTTTCTTGTATACAGCGTATTGTTAGTTTTTGTTTCTTAATCCACTGTGCCAGTTTATTTCTCTTAATTGGTTAATTCAGTCCATTTACATTGATGATTATAATTAATGTGTCGAATTATGATTGTCATGACATTTACTGCTGTTGTTTACTCCTTTTTATCCTGTGTTTAATTTTTTGAGCTGTTTAGTGGGATCCTTCCTTTCTCATTCATGGAGTTCTGGTCATTTTGGTCTCTCTCTTTCAGTAGCCTGTGTAGGGATAGCTTTGTCATCCCAAAGTTCTTTAGTTGTTCTTTATTGTAGAAGTATTTCACTTCTCCATCAAACTTGAAAGAGAGTTTTGAGAGTAGTCTGGTCTGGAATTTGTTTTCTTACGGGATTTGAAAAACTCTGCTCCATGTTCTCCTTACCTTCATGGTTTGTGTAGAGAAGTCGGCTGTAACTCTGATGAGTTTTCCTTTGAATGTGAGCAGCTTCTTTTCTCTAGCAGTTTTCAGTATATGATTCTTGTGTTGGATTTCTGGGATCTTGACTATTATATGTCTCAGTATGTTTTTAGTTGGGTTGAAGTTATTTGGTGTTCTGTAAGATTTGCTTACCTGAATGTTGGATTGTTTGCTCGTATTTGGGAAGTTTTCTGCTACCACTTCTGCCCATATTCTTTTTATATCATTTGTATTGACTCCTTCATTCTCATTGATGCCAATTAATCTCACATTGTTCATCTTAGCATCATCTTGTAGGTGATGTATTATTTTCTCCTGCATCCTCATTGCTTTTAAGAGATCCTTTCTCACCTTTTCACTAGATGCACCAGCATCTTCAAGATCTGAAACTCTGTCTTCAATTTCACTCAAACTGTTTTGTAGACTCATAATTGAGATTTTAAGTTCTTCTATATCTCTTTGACTCTGCTTCATATGATCTATTTCTTTTCTGTACTGCTCATTCCAAGTTCCGTCATATTTCTGATCTCTATTTTTTTTTTTTTGATCAGTGTCTTCTTTAGAGGTAGCTATTAATTCTTTTACTGCAGTGTTTTTTTTTTCCAAATTGGATTTCCTCTATGTATTTCCAGAATTGTTTCTCTACTTCAGATGTCATGATTTCAAAGAATTCTTTTTTGATCTCAGAAATTATTTCTGCTCTGAGTTCCTCTTTACATTTCTGTTGTTGTTTCTTTGCTTGTGACACTATTAATTCATGTGTTTTTTCTGGAATAGTGTTCTCTGCACTTGTTCTGGGTGGGCATTGGGTTTCCCACACACATTTCTGGATTCGATTCATTACTTCCCATGCTATGTACTCAAAAATTTCTTTTTTTATTTCAGGTGTTAATTCTGGTCTGAATTCCTCTATAGCTTTCTTTGCCTCCACCTCTGTTAATTCTGTCATTTCAGTTGAGCTAATGTTCTCTGCACTTATTGGTGAACTCAAGGCCTAAGATTGCCTTTTGTCCCTTGTCTTTATCATTTTGTATAGCACTGACCTCTGACCTTTGGTGTACATCTTTGGTGCAGTTATGATCTTAGCACGTTATGAGATTCTGGTGCCAGTCCATTAACTTTGAGATTATTCAGTTATGCCTGGCCTGTCGTATTCAGTTCCTTTTTGCTATAGCTCTTCTAGTACAACTGTGAGCCTGTGGTTCCCCTCTGTTGTGTCCTTGGTCCAAGGAGCACTGGAGAGCGCAGAAGCTCTCCTTCACACTCACCAGGCCAGGCAAGGGTGGTTCGGATAGGGGGAGAATCGGAAAATTTCTCACTCACCTGGTGAGCTTGGTGGCAGGGGCTCCAGGGAGTTGCTGGCAAGTCAGTCTGGGGTGTCTCATGCAGACTGCTTGCTTGCTCAGAGGTCTTGGGGGCAGGGGCCTGGAGTCCATATTTTCTGAGAAAATCTCTGAGAACAGGACTCTGGAGTATATACCCTTTCACTCCTTAGACTATTTCTTTCTTCTATGATTTACATGTTGACTCTGTGCTTTCTTCTAAAGTATACCCAAAATTAGAGAATTATAGAAAGAGAAAATGGGTCCACTCAAATGATTCCAGAAAATTATTGTTGGAGTCCTTGGAAATTTCTCATGGTTCCTTTCAAAGATAACTCATCATCCTAACAGTCAGCAAACAATATCTTGGGGATGGACTCAGTTCAGTATTAGGAACAGGAGTGAATCTTTGTGTGTGTGTGTGTGTGTGTGTGTGTGTGTGTGTGTGTGTGTGTGTGTGTGTGTGTGTGTGTGTGTGTGTGTGTGTCTTTTTGAGACAGGGTCTCACTATGCAGTTCAGGCTGGCCTTAAGCTCACTTTGTAGCTCAGGCTGGTCTCGAACTCACAACAATCCTCCTGCCTCAGCCTCCCCAGTGCTGGGATTACAGGCATGCGCCACTATGCCCGGCTTAGGAATGAATCTTTATCAAGGTGATAAACAAAGAAAGAAGGAAGTGAAAAAGATATATTTATGTGCAGGATAGTTTGGATAATTTCTGCTGGTCTATTGAAAGGAATTCATGTTAATTTTTTAATTTTCCTCTCTTTTTTTTAGTTTTTATAACTTTTGTAACCAATTTTTCATGTTTCTATCTGGTAATATAAACAACTAATTTGAAGACAATAATATGCAAAATAGCAACCATTGTCAAATTCCTATTATGTTGTTTAGTGAAATTTTACATTGTTTCTAACAGGTTTCTTTTACTATTTTTTATTCTCTTTTTAAGAACATAAACAAAGAAACAAATAAATAACTCAAGGCTTACAATCTTGGTGACACAATGTTGACTCAGCATCCATGTCAGTTTTCCTAAACTGGAAAAGCATAATCTACCGCAGCCTCCATCTGTCATCATTCATGGTTAGCACTTTTACCAAGGAAACAAATGTTTACTTCCTGTGATCTGACCTTGAGTGCTGCCTGAAATTAAGCTGGAGAACAAGCCCTCATGCCTTACTGAGTCTGATGTGTACTTACATACCAACGATGTGGGTCTAATATATTCCACTGGGTTGGCTTTGGTTTCACTGCTTGTCAAACAAATTATGAAGATTAAAACTAGCTTTTCTTTCAGGGTACAGATTCCTTACTGATGTCTAACACTCTAGTGGTCAAGTCCCTAAAGTGCCCTAAAGTCTTGACTTTGAACATTCACTTCATTAGCATACGCCCAGGATGGAGATACAAAAATAATATTGTAATCTGCTACTGCACTTGCAAATCTTCCTTAGACTCCAATAAGGAAGAAAATTAACTATCAATTATGGGAATCAGTGTGATAATAGTGAGCCTCTCAGCCTTGTGAATGTAAATGATAGAGGAGCAGAACTTAACCTAAGAGCATAAAGAAGCAGGCTTTCAGTAGATTTCCTGAACCACTGACAACCAGAAGACTTATACCTGACATGTAAGGTATAAGCAAGTCTAGAAGACTTATACCTGAACTTGCACTATTGTGCAGTGTCAATGACTAAATTTATACTTGTTAAATGCATTTGCTATTGTGAAAGAATGAGGTTTACTATGCTTTTGACTAAATGTTTGTATCTCCCCTACCCCTCCAAAAATTATTATGGTGAGGCCCTATACTAGATTTCTAATTGTTGGTCAACTTGCTACACCCAGCTGAATTAAGCTAGTGTGGAGGTGGATGTGGGAGGCCACCTGAGCATTGTTGCCAGCAGCATAAGAGGCAGAACTGGAGAAGAGCAGGGAGAGGCTGTCATGAAAGATGTTTGGAAAAGCTGTTGAAAGCAGCTGGTTCTCTTGGGTTATTCTGCTGGAGAACCTGCTGGCTTTCCTGATGAACTTGACTGTTCTTGTCATTGGAGGAGCTTGGGACTCTCGTTGTCACTGAGAATGGCTAAAGTTCACTTTGGGGGCACTCTGGTCCTGATAGTGAGCATCACCTCCTGGCTCCAGAGGGGAAGATGGTACTCTGATCCACCTTCTGGAGAACCTTGTCAAGTTGGCTCTCCTAATGGAAACTCAGCTTTCCTTGCCTCATTGTTGCTGAGGATGGCTGTAGTACTTTTGCAGGAGCTCTGGTGCTTGCTCTGAGCATTGCTTCCTGGCTCCAGTTGAGATCCCTCGATCTGCTAGCACAGACCTCTCATCCCACTGGCATAGACTTCCTAGCTTCCACGCTGACTTTTGGACCTTTCCAGTGTAGATCAATGAAACAGGCCTGGATGAAACATTTTCATGGGCCTGAAGCCACCAATTGAACCATGGGAGGCATTATTATGGGCTATAGGTCTTCAGCTGGACTCATGCTGGACACTGTTGTTGGACTCAGGCCCTCAGCTGGATTCTTTGGTCCTTCGTGTGTGAACAAGTTTCCTACACTTATCGTATATGATTTTTGGCTAATTGATTATAAAAATAATCTTATAAAACATGTCCTGTATTGTATTGTTTGCCATTGCAAAACTCCATGACCTGCCCTAATCCCTTAGATTATATTTGGAGATGGAGGTTCTATGGAATAACTAAACTTTAAGGATACTAAGATAAGCTTCAGAGTGTTAGTGTGCCATGTCTCCTTCAAACATGTATCTCTAAGCCAGAAAAAAAAACTCTTACCTAAAAGTGAACCCTGTCAGAACCTTAATCTTAGACTTCCCAGCCTCCAGGAATGGGAAAATATAAATAAATTTCTGTTGTTTAAGACATTTTCATCTACAGTACCTTGTTATGGCAGATGGATTGGCCTAATGTTTGTAGTGGCTCATGATAGGAAGGCACTTTTTTATTTGTTTAACATTAGTTTACTAAAGGAGAAAAATAAGACATAGGGTTAAGAATTTCTTTTCTTTCCCTTTTTCCTGATTGGCAACATCAACAACATAATATTTTTCATTCTGATCTAAATTAAATAAGGGCAAGGATCACTTTAGAGCTTATGTGAACAAAGTGATTTCCTATGAAAATACATTTCATTATTTTAATTGAAGTTTTCAAACACATTCCAAATATAAATGATTAAACTGATATTTCAAGTTTTACTTTGTCTTATTAAATCATTAAAATTTAGAAAAACTAAACATCATGCTAATTTGAAATTTTAAAACTGTGTAATTAGCAAGAGAAAAGTACCAAATCAAAATTAAGGAAACCTGTTTTCCACTAAGAGCAGATTTATCAGAAGAAACTTTACAGGCAAGAAGGTAATGCAGTGACACAATAAAAGTTCCCTCAAAAAATGTTTAAGTATAAACAAAGTTATATTCAGAAAAAAGGTACATTTCAGAAATGAAGGAGAAAGGGCTGGCCAAATAGCTCAGTGGGTTAAAAGTGTCTGCAATCAGGTGCAGGGGGCGGGGATTGATCTCCAGGCCTGCAATGCTGGCCCTGTCTCCCGGGTGCGCTGAGATAGCAATAGAGACTGGGCATGGTGGCATCCACCTCTAATCCCAGCTCTTGGGAGACTGTAAACAGGAGGATCAATACAAGTCCAATCTACAGTACCCTGTAGATTCTTCCCTAAAATACAAAACAAGAAAGAAATGAAGGAGAAATAAAAATAAAACAAGCAAAAACCAAAAGTTTGAGAGAACTCATCATCATCAAATAAGACTTACAGAAGATGCTTAAGAATATTCTAGACCAAAAGCAACAGAAATGTACCTGCATCATGAAAACATACAAGCAGATGCACAAAAAAAAAAAAAAACAAATAGAAAAGTTGAACTACATCCATGCAGTAAACCACTGATTTAGTTACTTTTCTCGTTTTGCTGAGAAAAATACCCAACAACCATAGCCAACTGGAGAAACACTTACTTAGCTCAGTCTGTAAAGGTTTCAGTCCATAGGCAGCTGGCTCCAGGGTGGGGTGCACATGGCAGAGGGGACAACATTTCATGATAGTGGAAGACAGAAGAAGCAACAATAGACAAAGTTAGTCAAATCTCTTTCTGTCCTTTATATTATCCCCAGTCTCGTGAGATTAGAGCAGTGTGAATCCAATCAGTGGACTGATCCAGCAATGACCCACTGTTAATCTCAGCACTTCATTATGAATCAATCAATCACATACTCTAGATTCAATCCCCTCCAAAAAAGCTCTATGACAGCAGGAGGCTTTGTAGGAACATCTAGACATAAACTATAACAACCACTACAATGTAAAAATGAATAGATATTCAAAACAAAATAAATTTAACAAAATGGCAGACATACTTACTTATTAATAACAACCTTGAATAGAAATGAACTAAATTCCCCAACTAAAATATACAGACAGGCTGAATGGGTACAAAGCCAAGACTAAAGATACATTGTGTAAATGAAACTCACTTCACTAGTAAAGTACCACACAGATTGAAAGTGACTTTATGAAAAATGATATTCTGTGGAAATCAAAATGAAAAGCAATTGTGGTTGTTTCCAAGATTTAGCTATGACAAATTGTGCTGCTATAAGCATGGGAACATATATCACTGTGGTGCGATGTTTTCAATTCTTTTGGGAAAATATCCAAAAAGAGAATAGCTATATTGAATGGGATATCCAGTCCTAGTTTTTGAGGAGTCTCCACACTGATTTCTATAGTTGTTATACCAGTCTGCACTTCTATGAGAAGTGGAGAAGAGTTCCTTTTTCCACACAGTCTCTCCAGCATTTATTATTACTTGATTTCTTTATGATAGCCATTCTTTCTGGGGTGAAATGATAGCACAATGTTGTTTTAATTTGCATTTTTCAAATGGCCAGTTATGTGCAGCATTTTTTCATGTATTTATTTGCCACTTGTATTTCTTCTTCTGAGAAGTATATATTCATCTAGCATTCAATTTTTGGATTGGGTCTTTAAATTTTGGAAGCCAACATTTTTTATATGTCATAACCAAATCTTGGAAATAACCAAAATGTCTATCATTTGAAGAATGGATGAAAAATAAGTGGTACATTTATACAATGGATTACTACTCAGCAATAATGAAAGACAAACTCAAAGCCTTTGTACGTAACTACATGCAACTAGGGGCTATACTCATAAAA
This sequence comes from Ctenomys sociabilis, assembly GCA_004027165.1. NCBI lineage: Eukaryota > Metazoa > Chordata > Mammalia > Rodentia > Ctenomyidae > Ctenomys > Ctenomys sociabilis. The sequence continues at coordinate 44,407 of PVKA01017070.1, forward strand.
GAAATAAATCAGGCCCACATGTGTAAATATCATATTGTCTCCATGGTATAAGAACTTCAAAGGATAACTAAGGCCAAAAAGCATAATAGATATAACAAAACAGAGAGAAACTGAATTTAAGGATTAAACAATGAAGGTAAGAGAAAGGATAGGAAAAAAGGAAGTGGGAAAAACATGCAAGTAACAAATGGTGCTGGAAAATATGGCTTTCTACATGCCGAAAACTAAAACTTGACCCAGCTCTATCACCATGCACTAAGTTAAAGTCAAAAAGGATGAAAGATCTAAACATTAAAACAGAAACACTCAATCTCCTGGAACAGAAAGTAGGAGGAACTCTTGAAGGCATAGGGATAGGTAAAGAGTTCATGAACAAGCATATATTCACATGGGAAGCACTTGAAAGAATCTGGGATCAACTTTTCCTAAAGAGCTTCTGCATGTCAAAAGAAATTGTCAACAGAGTGAAAAGACAACCCACAAATTTTGAAAAAATCCTAACTAATAAGCAATCAGACAGAGGTCTGCTGTCTAGAATATATAAAGAACTAAGATATAACAGGGCCCTCAGATTTAAAGATCCAATTCAGAAATGGGCATCTGAGATGAATACACAGTTCTCAGAGGACGAAATTAAAGAAGCAAATAAATATATGAAAAAATGCTTCACATTGCTGGTCATCCATGAAATGCAAATAAAAACAATACTGAGATACCATCTCACTCCAGAAAGAATGGCTATCATAAGGAAATCAACCAACAACAAATGTTGGAGAGGTTGTGGGGAAAAGGGAACACTTCTCCACTGCTGGTGGGAATGTAGACTAGTACAATCATTGTGGAGGTCAGTGTGGAGACTCCTCAAAAGAGTAGGACTAGAAATCCCATTCAAGCTGGCTATCCCCCTACTGGGAATTTTCCCAGAGGAACTGAAAACATTGTATCATAGTGATATATGTGTACTTATGTTTATAGCAGCACAATTTGTGATAGCAAAATCTTGGAAACAACCAAGATGTCCATCACATGAGGAATGGTTGAAAAAGATGTGGTATTTCTATATAATGGAGTACTACTCACTTTTAAGAATGATAAGTTTGAAGCATTTATACTGAAGTGGATGCCACTTGAACATATACTCTTAAGTGAAATGAACCAGACACACATGTGTAAATATCATATAGTCTCCCTAGTATAAGAAGAGAAAAGCAGAAATACAAATGGAAGCGTACAACAACAACTAATATCAATTGAGTCCGATAAACCAAAGTGAATGGCATATGCTACAGGATACTAATCAGCTTTTCTTCTGGGTGGTTAACAACCTAAGTTCACAGATCAAAGTGGGAGAAATAAAAGAGCCACAAGGCCAGCCAACATTTTGGCTCTAGCCTTTCAAGGTCAGCGAAGACTCAGGACATAGGAGAACCTGTACTGCAACATCATGAAACTCAGGTGAGCTCCAAATTTTCTGAACAAGGAGATTATGGAGCCACAGAGGAAAGTGATTGAAGTTCTATAGTGTGCCTGGGGAGACTCACATGGAAAGAAAGCTTTCTCTCAGGCTCTCACAGAGAGCAAACTGGTCAAGCATTGGCCATGATTCATCACATGGATGACACAGACAAGGAATCTACAGAATAAGGTACAGGATTACAAGATAAACCCTGAGGGGACTTCACTGACCACATAAGAAACATAAAGTACATGTGTTGGTATATAAGTCTTGCTCTATCTATGTCTTAACCATCCAGCAGAAAAGTATAAAAATGAAGTATACATCATGGGGCCATAATATTAAGTTGAGCTATAAATGGCTATAGCTGACAACTTCTTCAGATAACTCACTATTGTTGTAGAATGCTGGACTGTGTTGGATTGTGTTGTTGAGTTCAAGCACCTAAATTAGTTGAATGACAATGGAGTGCCCATCTTTGACAGGTGTAGACAAAGGAAGGGGTACAGAAAGGAAGAATCATGTTGTGTGTGTATGGACAGTACAGTTGGGATAGATAACGCCGTGCTTCTGCATAATTCTATGAGAGGCAAGATTTGCACTAATGGTGGTTGGACAGGATATTATGTCGGCTTCTAGTATTATGGACAACCACTAGGAAAATAACAAGGTAGAAAGTATTGATTATTGAATCTTTGATGTAATTCAGGTATAAAAAATA
>PVKA01017071.1:0-46560 GCA_004027165.1 Ctenomys sociabilis
GGGGAGGGAGGGAAGTCAGGGGACAGGGAGAGAGGAGAGACAGGGGACAGGGGAGAGTGGGAAGGGAGGGAAGGCAGGGGAGAGAGGGGTGGGACAGGAAGCAAGGGAGGGAGGGGAGGGAGAGAAGGTAAGGGAGGGAGGGGTCGGGGTGGGAAGGAGATTCAGTCCATCTTCCAGCCACTGCACTCCTGGAGCTCATAATGGATTAACACTCACACCCCTACTTCGCAGCTTCGGGTGCCCTCGCACCTCCCTGATCTCATTTTCCAAGGGATAAATGGCATCTAATGGAGCTGAAGCAGTGACATTTACAGAGGGCCGGAAGACTAATGACACTAATGACATCCTTGCTGTTAGTTCAACATTATTTTTTGTGCAGATTGCAACTCACGCCGCCTCCATCCCAAGGACAGAGGCTCAGGTTCGCTTTTAAAGCTATTTAGTAAATGTCTTAGTTAATTGAAACCCAGATAAGCTAAGGACGCTGTCCCCCTAACCTTGAATCTGTGGGGCCTGCCAGTGAGCGCTGCCACCACGCCTCTGAGTGCTGGTGACCCTTGCCGGCAGGGTCCGCCCCTGCACACTTGCCTCATTTTGCCTCCGATGAAGAGGTCACCAACAAACTCAGAACGCCTGAGAAACATCCACAGGCAGCCCTGCTAGGGCAATGGCACCCTCACGCTTCTGCCTGGAACGCATATCCCTCGACCAACGACGCCAACTACATGCACTTTTTAATGTGTCCAATGCGTTTATTGGACAAGCGCAGGGTGGACTGCAGGCGGGGGTGCCGTGGACAACGAGGGAAGCGCCTTGGCCCGTGTAGCCTAATGCCAGCCTTGGAGACCAACGTTAAGCCTCGCCTTTGCCTTTTGCATAGTGGCTGCTCGGGACCGGATCCGTGTTTCCGGGGACAGGTGCCTTCTCTAATGAAATTCATCACCAACATTTAAAAATCTGCATATTGCATATGAAATAGTGCTTCCTTCCTTCTGAGATGCAGAGTATTGATCCATCCAACCAGGCCGCATCGGGGTGCACAGAGTGCTCTGCTGCTCGCCTTCAGTTCACTGCCACCCCTCATCAACGGCGTCTTTCATTTCTGCACCTTGGCAACCAGTGTTCTACTTAGGGCTGGGACTCCGGGGGAGAAGTGAACCCACCTTCAGAGCACAAGGTGAAGAGGGTGCCCTGCGGAATGTAGGGACCTCACCACACACAGCCCAGGTTCCTGTGCCTTCAGAGTCAAGTTGCAGGACTTAGGCCAGACGGGCCAGTCAGGTGAAGCTTCTGATCCACTCAGGGCTTTACAGATTGAAGCAATTTTAAGCTCCATTAAATAACTATTCATCTTTGCTGGGTAATGTGCATATTATCCTGGCTAAATGTATCTGTTTCCAAGAGCTGATCTGCTTCAAAAAGTCTGTGTATAAGAGCCAGACAAGACCTTGTAGTTATTGTGAAGATTTTAAAGCTGTTGAAAAACAGTCCTGTGGCGAAGAATGATGTAAATCCTGATATTTTAACTTAAAGCAAGATGCTGAGCTATTACAGTATTCAATTATCTAAATGTGGCAGTGCTGCCAGCAGGTCTTCCCGGGCCTGACATATTAATCTACTTGACATTCAACAAATTACACTGTGTTTTTATAGAGTGATAGCCGTTTGCAAAGGCTGGAACTCGTGTCATTCAGCCTGGCCTCTGCCTGCCCTGACTACCTCCATTAACGGGCCTATTATTGATACAAAGGGACACATCTGAATGACCAGGAAGAGACGGCTCCTGCAGCCTTCAGCGGCCAGAGCTCGAGGTCAGCGGTGCACGCATAGGTGAGAGCACATGAATTTGGGAACATTAGTGGAATGACATCATGTTCTATAAAATCCAAGCCCTTTGTGGCTTCTCACTAAATAAGCGCCTCTTTTAACCTTGCTCTATAAAAACAAAGCGGCAAGGACAGTGGGTTTCTGAGGCTGGTCCACCCAGTGGGTGGTCTGCCCAGAACCTCCTATGATTTCCCAGGTCACAGCCACTAATTCAGCAACAATCTGTTAAACAACTCTTCCAAGTGTGAAGCACAGCGGGCGTACTTTACACACATTTTTCTCATTAGCATGATAATACCACAACAGCTAACCTTATCATGTGTTCACGGTGTGCAAGCCTGGGCCGGAGACAGCCCCACCCAGCCCATGTAGCGCCCCCAGGGCAGCAGGGGATGCTGCTGCTGCAGCCTTACTCCTCAGGAACTCAGGACCTTGGCTGCACATAACTCTCACCCCTCACTCCGCCGAAGGAGGCTACAGGAAAGTTATGCTCCCCAAATCAAACAGCTTAGGTTGAGGCTGGGTCCACCTGCCTAGGTGTCCAGGTGGGGCAGCTTCCACCCTCTTCTGACTGCAGCTCAAAGTAAGAGACTTAGCAACCCCACAGCAGACAGATAACAGATGGTCATTTCATTTTATTTTTATTTATTTATTTATTTATTTGGCAGAACTAGGGATTGAACTCAGGCCCTTGTGCTTCCCAGGCAAGCCCTTATTCTAATGAGCTATCTCCCTAGCTCCCAGATGATCATCTTAATTGGCTAAGCTGTAGGCACCTGAGCACAGCGAGACACTGTTGGCATCCCAGCTTCTCCAAGGCCACGGAGACCGTGGAGAATGAGGCCAGGGAGAGCACCGGGAATATGTCCGATGCACACCAAAGATTTCTCAGCAGAAGATGGAGGGGACAACTTCTGACTCCTTTCACCCAACTGACTCATTAACACAGGCAACTTGCCTTTGCAAACATGTTTGAGCGTGCTGTCCCCAGCACGAGCTGTGTACTCGCAAAGCCACCAGCCAGGAGGCGTGTGGTCCACGTGGCACCTGATCACATGCACATTTGTGTTTTGAAATACTGTCACTTTAATTCCCCCTTATAACGCCTTTTCCCATTAGGGTTAAGTCGTACCCATGCATGTAAGAAGCTGCAAAACAGCTCAGCTCTGCTCGTACCCAAGGAGCTCTGCACAGTAGCCCTGTGTGGGGCTCCGGCCACCTGCACTGCTTTAAGCGAACTTGAACTTGAAACCACCCGGGTCTCATAACGGTTTGGGACTTCAGAGCAGAGGAAGCTGGTGCCTCCCCTCAGTAACCAGGAGAGTGGATGTCATGGAGTGAGTGACACACGCTATAGCCTGCCGCCCAGGCGCTGCTCCAGGCTCCTGCTCTCGCTTCCTCTGCCTTTGCAACTCTGAGCGCATTTCTTTCTTTCTGTAGTAACAACTTGACGGAAATACTGCCATGCCTCAGTTCATGGACTCACTTCTTTCCACGCTTCTGGCTACGAACTGAACAAGATAAGAGCCAAATCCCCTACAAGGCCAGCACCTAACCTCACCATGAATTTGATTTGGTTCCTGTCCCTTTCGGTTTTCATGGAAATAATTAACGTGTTGGACCAAGGCGGCCCCTCATTCACACTCTGTAGAGCTCTCTTGTGAAGATTTTTATTGAATTCACAGAGCTGTGCAAGCATCTCTACGAATTGTGGGTCATTTTCATAACTCATTAATAAACCCCAAGCCCAGCAGCCATCGCCCCCATTTTCTCTGTCCGCCCTCCCCTCCAGTGCAGTCACGCATGCGCTTCCCAGCTTCCCATCTCCGCGGAGTCGGTGATTCCGGAGATTCCACGTCAGGTGGAATCCCACCATCTCATCGTTTTGTGTCTTGGTTCTTTCATTTAAGATTTTCAAGGTCCGTCATATCAAGGCGTGAGTCAGAATCCTTTCCCTTTGCATGACCAATTGCTACCCTGTTGTACAACTAAACAACGTTACTCTGCCGGTGCATCACTGCAGGGCGTCTGGCTGCTTCCACCTCAGGCCGTCATGCACAGTGCTGCTGAGGGCACTCAACAAGGTGCTCGGTTCCCGCAGACCTATGCTTTCTTTTCTATCAGGTGTGTCCCAGACCTGTTACTGTGCAGGGCTTTTCCATTCCTGCCCTTCCCATGTGTAAAGGCTGCAACAGTAGTGCTGACCTGAGCAGGCTGCTGTGGAGAGGAAACGAACTGATCCTGCAGAAGGAATTGAGCACCTCTGTCGATAACTAAGAGCCTGGGAGCGTGTCTTCCCCGCAGGCACTGCGCGGCTCAGACGCAACTCAAGCTCGCCTCGGCCGCACACCCATGGCGTCCCGCCAGTGCACACACACTGAGCCAGCTGCTCGGGCTTTGCAGCTGGTCCTCAGCTCTCCACTCCTCTGCAGCTTGTTTTCATGGCCTGAAGCATCTGCCTGCCTCCTTACTCATAGGTGGATCTTTCCATCCCTTAAGGCTCAAGCTAAATGACTTTTTTTTTTTTCATTTTTATATCTCTGAAGTTTGAACCTGGGCCCTTGGTACTGAACTACATCCAAAGCCTTTTTGATTTTGATTTTTTTTATTTTGAAATAGATTCTCACCAAGTGGCTGAGTCACCCAGGGTTGGCCCACACTTTCAGGCCTCTTGTCGCAGGCTCTCACGTGGGGATGGCAGGAGTGTGTCCTGGGCTGGGTCAAGGTGTCTCCTGGGGGGCTCTTCCTGAGGCCCTGGGAAAGGCTGGCTCTGCTTTCTTACTCTCTGCTCTGGCTCCCTGGTTCTTCCCACTGGGGCTCTGTGAGTGATCTCATGATTACTGTACCTATTTATTCCCACCAGCCCTGACAGCACTGAAAGATAGAGTACCTTCTGCCTTTGTCACCTTGCGCCCCCTAATCCAGGGGACAACACATGCCTCTTCTCAAAGAATGTCTGTTGGATAATTGAATTAGCAAAATGAAATTATGTTGGGTGACTATAGAATACTTTGTGGGATATAAGGGCTTACTGCAATAATTGCCTTACAATTAGCATTGTTTTTATGTTGAGGATGATTTTTGCCTCTTCTAGGGAAAGCAGAGTCAAGATCTCGACTGACGCAGGGTGCACCGATTTGGTGACTCCAGGACGGAGGAAGAAAGGAACACAGACTAAGACACTGCAAGGAAGGGGGGGGTGAGGACCTAAGTGCAGATCTGTCCTGCAACCCAGAAAGTCTCAGAAACAACCTGGCTCAACTTTCAACCTCCATTCTTGACTCTAGTATAAGCACAGCAGGCTACCTAGAGATGGCAGCACTTCCTGTTCACTAAGTTAGTATGTGACTGTGCTGGCCCGGAGTTCTTACCACACTTGTCATCCAGCTAATGAGCCCCAAAGTATATGGATGTCAGAGAAAATTCTATCACCCCCCAAAACTTTCCTTGCATCAGGCAGGCAGAATTAGCATAAACCAAGCTCAAGTTGACTTAAGTAAGAAAGAAAGTATGAGCCAATAAATTTCAAAATCCAAAAGACATTCTGAATCGAGTATGGTGGCATCCAGGGGCTCCTCCGGCATCATCACCAGGACGCTCCTTACCCACTGCCTCTTTCTGGGCACTGCTGCTGAGCACCAGGGCCTCAGTGACACAGTGCTAGGGATGCTCGGTGCTCAAGCTGGTGAGCTTCCCCCTGCCCATGGCACCAGGCTCGGGGACCTTCTTGGTCTCCCTCTACCCAGGCAGGGCCACCTGTACCTGAACTCAGAACTGAGACAGAGCATGACTCATACAGAGGAAATTTGGGATTCATGTACCAAGAGGAGGGGACGATTTGGTGCCCAGACAACAGGATGGGCACATGGCTAACACTGCTTTCTCTAGGCTCCTCCTTAGAGGGAAGCTGAGGGCCAAGAGAAAATGCATCGCTGAGGCTTTTGATGCACGCTATTATGGTTTGTGTCTACTTGTCCCCCCAAAGCCTCATGCAGTCATGGAGCACGGGCTTCCAGAGTCTGAGATTAACTCATGATCTACTGGGATTATGGGTTTCAGTACTGCTAGAATTGTGGGTATGAGTACTAATCCCAGCCTGGGGCATGTGGGAGACAGACTTCCCCTCTGTAGCCCTTGTTGCGGCTACCCCTTCCCTTTGCTCTCTTGTACTCTGCTGCTGCCATGAGCTGCTGCCCATTGCCATGTTCTGCTCTGCCTTGGAGCCAGCTGAGTATGGACTGAAACCTCCACTAACTGTGGGCCAAGTAAACCTTTCCTTGCTTCACTTTGGGTGTCAGGTATTTGTCCCAGCAACAAGACAGGAGTAAGTGCCCACTTACTCGTGTTCCCATGAGAGTGCTGCTCTGGTTTTTTGGTAGATAATGAGTTATTTGTAGGACAATGGATGCATTTTTAGGCCCCAAGCCTAAGTGAAATAAATCGGGCACAGAAGGTTAAATCGCTCGGGGCTCTCTTATGTAAGAGACTCAGTACATAAATAAATTAAAGAGTGAAACTGAGGAGAGGTCACTGGAAACACAGAGGTGGAGTTGTGATGAGGATGACAGGGCCTCTGGAAGCTGAGGAGGAGAAGGAGAAGCAGGCAGCAAACCAGATCCAACTTAATGCGCATTTATAGCAACGGTCAACATGAATGCAGTGACCGTGTATCACTGACATATGGAAATGAAGAAGAATCTTGAAATATTAAAGACGAGTTAAAAATAAGAGTTCCTGGATAATAATTAATTGAATCTGACTACTGAATGTTTCTATTGTTTGTGTTAGTTTGACCATCCTTCAACCTCAACCCAGCAAAGAAAGAGTGTTGGTAGGGGTTACTTAATTTTGTTTCTTTTTTTCCCCATAATTTTATTGAGAAACAATGAGACAGTTTCAAATAAAATTAGGACAGTTTCAATAATTCATACATTGCATATTGTAGTCTTAGTGGTTATTCAAGGAACAAGATGCAGATATGATATCCTGTTTATAAACACTACTGGAACAAATCTTTCTATTCATTGAATTCAGAGAATGTAGCTGTATATCTATCCTATTCTGAATATACAGATACAAAATGGTTGTTCATTTGTATACCCTTTTTGTTTAGTTTTGTCATTTAAATATTATAGGTGTGTGAATTCAGCAAAATATTCCAGAATAGTCCAGTAGTCCATAATAGTAGTGGGTTTTCCGTAAGACTGGTAATGTCAGAAGTTGTTGACTGGAGCCTTTGAAAGCTCAGAGTATTAATATGGCTTTACTTTTTATACTTCATTTTATACTTTTCTGCTGGATGGTTAAAACCAAGATAAAGAAAGACCTATATAACAAGAAATGTAGCTTTTGTATCTGATAAGGTCAGTCAAATCCCCTAAGGATTTATCCTGAAACCCTGCACCACAGTTTGTAGATCCTTTGTGAGTGTCAGCCATGTGGATGAGTCATGGCCATTGCTTGACCAATTTGCTCTCCGTGAAAGCCTGAGAGAATGTTTTCTTTCCATGTGACTCTCCTTAGGCACACTCTACATCATCAATTATTTACCTTTGTGACCCCACAATCTATTTGATCAGAAAATTTGGGACACAACTGAGTTACAGGATGTTACAGTTTAGATTCTCCTATGTCCTCAATCTTATTGACCTGGAACGACTAGGGCCAAAATGTTGGCTGTCCTTGTGGCCCTCCTTTTTTTCTAATTTTTGGTCTTCAAACATAGGTTGTTAACTTTCCAGAAGTGAAGTTTATTGTTATTACCATTCAACCTAGGCTGTTGAGTTTAACCTCACTATCTGTCTGAATATCAAACATCTTTAGGCATAACATGGAACAGGCATTTTTCATCAAGTATTGATTTGTTAAACTTTAAGTCCCTACTGAATATGAAGAAAAAATTAAAATATATTTAAAAATAGGAATAAACAATAATATATTTTTACACAGAAGTTTAGAATCTAACCATATACAGCATTGTAGCAGGACAGTCCCACAATGCCTCTTCTCCTGTCTCCTGCCCTCATTCACCACCCCCTTTCTTTTTAAACAAATATTTACCCAAGGGACAGCATGGCAGCAACTGGCATCTCATGACAAGCAACACGTATTCAGAAGACCAGAATGACAGACACTCCAAGCATGACCCTACAATTACACATAGCCATCTTCAGTGCAGTTGCTTAGTTCACAGGTATCAGCATATATAGTTAGTCAGGATGAGAATCCTTCCAATTAACTGTTAGCTTCGAAAACCTTCTGAAGATCCTCAGGATCATTGCTTTACCCATATTGTACATATAAATGTATGGCTTTGCCCCTGTCATGTTTCCTAGCTTTTTTCCTTGCTCTCTCTTCACTGTCTTATCCTCAAGTTGTCATTTTCCTTTTAATTGTGTTATACTTTTCTATTTGTATTTCTTCTTTTGAGTTCTTATACTAGGGAGACTATATTTACACATGTAGGTCTGGTTTATTTCGCTTATGAGTATATCTTCAAGTGGCATCCAATTAAATATGAAGGCTTCAAGTTTATCGTTCTTTGTAGCTGAATAATGCTCCATTGTATAAAAATACCACATCTTTTTCAACCATTCCTCATGTGATCGGCATCTTGGTCACTTCCAAGATTTGGCTATCACAAATTGTGCTGCTATAAACATAGATACACATATATCACTATGATATGACGTTTTCAGTTCCTCCAGGAAAATTCCCAGTAGGCGAATAGCTGGTTTAAATGGGATTTCCAGTCGTAATTTTTTAAGGAGTCTCCACACTGATCTCCACAATGGTTGCACCAGTCTACATTGCCACCAGCAGTGGAGAAAGGGTCCCTTTTCCCACATCCTCTCCAACAATTGTTGTTGGTTGATTTGTTTATGATAGCCGTTCTTTCTGGGGTGAGACGGTATCTCACTGCTGTTTTAATTTGTATTTCACGGATGGCTAGTGATGTGGAGCATTTTTGTAAAAGACTCAGCTCTTCAGTTTGCCTGACCAGATAGTGATGTGAAAATCCATTTTTCTGACAATCTGAGGAGCTAATGATACTCCTTGAAAATGTCTGCGCTTCTTATCATGGATAAGAAAGAAAAATGAGGAAAGCAATGACTTTTCAGAATTAAGAGGTGCTCAATGAAGGCAACCTGGAAGTAGCCTGTGACAAAAGCTAAACGGATTGCTTTGTTGCAAATTTATGCAAAAGAGAAGTATATAATAATATACAAGTAAGTATTAGATGAGGACACCTGCGGGCCTATGTGGACACCTCATGCACATTTCCACACCACCAGACTCAGCTGCTCTCTGGCACCTGCCTGTGAGGACCCCACTTGTTCAGGGAGCCTTTGGAGCCTGCCCTTCCTTTCCTGCCCACCCTGGCTGGATGAGGGCCACCTGCAGGGTAGCCTTGTCTCCCACCTTCACCCTCTACCTCTCAGGGGGTGAAATATTCACAGACCAGCTTCTTCAGGGAGCTGGGGACACTCCTAGTTGTCATTTCCTGATGAGAGAATCAGGAAACCATGTCACCCCTACTGCATTTGCAAGTGGCCCTAATGGGTCCCTGGGGCAGGCCCCAGCGCAGGGCAAGGATGGAAGACATGGTGACTGTTTACCTATGTTCACTGAAATATAGGCCATGTTGGAGGAATGAATTTTAAGTATTTTGACTTAAAATTCTCCAGGCTGGGAAATGCATCTTATGCTGTACGAGGTGTGTATATAGAATTCAAGTAAATTTTTACAAATGTAAATTTATCTCACCACCTGCAATTCTATGCTGTGCCATGCCATGCCATCCCATTTCCCATTCCATCCACCCCACCCCATCCCACCCCATCCCATTTCATTTCATTTTTTAAATGTTGAGGTCCAAATGCATGTGACACCACAAATGCAGCATGCCTTGCACGCTGTTCAAACCCCTCTTTACCAAGAGATCTCAGCCCTGCTGCTTCCCAGCCTGCAGAAGCACCCCCAAGAGGCTGAGGAGGAGCCTGGCCCTGCGTCCTGCCTCTCCCAACACCTAGAAAGACCATTTCCCCTGACGTTGCTGCTCCCCTGGGGATCGCACAGTAATGTCGCCCCTGGAAACGCCACCTCACAGAGCCTTAAAACCTGTTCCATTCCAGCAGTCATGCGACAGCGAAGCATTGCCCAGGATTAGAGGGGCACCAAGAAGCGGGAGAGAGATCTCGATGCACGGTTCACTAAGACCCGGGTGTATTAGAGGAGGAATGTGTTAGCTAAGAGCTGAACGGATTTCAGGGCCATGAATACAGTTTCGCTAGCTGACAGCTAATAACACTGTCCTCACTCAGCCTGACTCCACCATCACTACCTCCAGCCCCCGGAAAGGGGAAAAGAAAAAAAGAAGGCAGACACTCTGCCACTTGGGTGTAACATAGGAGGGTCCCTGGAGTCTTCACAGGGAGCACAAGGCCTTCCTAGCCAGGTCCCCTGGGCAGGCAGGGCCAGGTGACAGCACTCACCTCTCAGAGGGCAATGGCTGACCTATTCCTGCTTGACATCCCTACCTGAATCCACTTCTCCACTGTCTTTGGCTGGGAGTCAGCAGCAGCCACCATGTCACCGTCCTTGAGAAACAGGAGAAGAGAATAAAACAGAGCCGTGAGCGACAGAGGCAGGGACAGAGTGGGAGTTATAAAATCTTTGAACTCTTTTTGATCCTCCACACTCTTTGCTATGAACTCTGTCCCAGGTGGCTGGGCAAATACTTGAAGCTTGAAATGAAATCTTGGAGTATTCAGTAACCCACACAGACGAAATCCATCACGAATCATGTAATAAACTTTAGCCTTTGGCATTTCATGATTTCAAGGCTTTTATTGAACCCGCTGTTCTATACTTTATTTTCTAAGTTTTCTTTGTGTTTTGTGTAAACTTTTCAAAGAAATGATTATTACACAAATCTTTGAGTCAGAAAGCAGGAGTTCAATGTGATGCTTTGTTATGTAACAGCTGTGCTTCATAGTTATATTTTATAAATTATTTCCTTTGAAAATATTTCTGATAGAGAATATATTCTCTGGTTGTACTTTAACAAGCACTAGTGGTGTGTGCGCATGTGTGTGTGTGTGTGTGTGTCCCAGGGAACAGTCACCACACAAGTATTGTTCTTATAAAAATCTTTAAAAATAAAATGAGCCTTTGTGTTTGCATAATCAATAGCTGAGCAAAGAATACAATGTAAAGATAAAGGAAAATACCATAGAAAACATAAATACACAGGTAACTTCAGTCCACTCTCCAGCTCTCTGTCTCTCTATCTCTATCTATCTGTCTGTCTGTTTCCATCTATCTCTGTCTTTCTCCTTGTCTCTGTCTCTCTGTGTCTCTTTCTCTGTCTCTCTCTCTCTGTCTCTGTATCCCTCTCTGTCTCTGTCTCTGTCTCTATCTCTTTCTATCTCTCTGTCTCTGTCTCTGTCTCTGTCTCTGTTTGTCTATCTGTTCTTTCTCTCTCTGTGTCTCTGTCTGTCTGTCTCTCTGTCTCTCTGTCTCTGTCTCTCTCTGTCTCTCTGTCTCTGTCTCTTTCTTTGTCTCTGTCTCTCTGTCTTTTTCTGTCTGTCTTTCTCTCTGTCTGTCTCTCTCTCTGTCTCTATCATCTGTCTCTCTCTGTGTCTCTGTCTCTCTGTCTCTGTCTCTGTATGTCTCTCTCTTTGTCTCTGTCTCTGTCTCTCTTTCTGTGTGTGTGTGTGTCTCTCTCTCTCTGTTTGTCTCTCTCTCTGTCTCTCCCTGCCACCCTCCCCCCACACTGGGTCATGGATGTGCAGACACACATGTGCTCGTCCTCGTGCGTATGCCGCCAGTGTGCTGAAGCTGTGTGCAGAGTAAGCGGTGCTGCGCTGTGCTCCGGCGGCTTCTCCCACACAACAGCCTGCATCTGCATTTCCATGTGGTCATCCACGTATCTCAATCCTGGCGTCCCAAGATCCAAGCTGCTGCTTATTACTGAAGACCTTCTTTTATCTATGTATTTAGCCTAAAAGCGCCCCGAGTCACCCATCCTGCTGTCCACAGTCCGAGGGTTTTGAGTGGTGCATGTTGTGCCCTGTGATCAAGGCTGCGTGGGCTGCGAGAGCCTGAGTGGGAGGCGGCGGTTGGCCTCGTCCCAGGACAGATGCGGAGCGTGAGAGAGCAGGGCCCCTGGACCAGCCCGAAAGTCTGTTTTGTGTTTGAAATCCTTCACTGATTTTGCTGAGACAGTGTCAAACCAGATATGAACTGGAGTGGTGTTAACATCTAATAAAATAGGTAAAAGGAGAGATGTGTACATCCAAACAAATTAGCAAGAAGAAAATTCTGCACTAATCCAGACTTACACAGCGTGACCCTGAAAACCACCCGAGTCCCCATCGCAGGAAGGTGGACACAAGGCTTCAATTTAACACACAGGGGAATCGAAATCCATCTCTAGAACATACTAGCTAGAAATCCATAACCGCTAGACAAAGGACACGAGGTAAAAACTTCTGCACGGTCTAGCGCCTGTATATGTCCTTGTTTTATACCTGCTATAAAACTGAGGCAGAACTACTGAGATACTGCTGACACCCAGTGAGCAGCATGTAGTTTACAGACTGAAACGGCAATTAGGTGGAGAGAAACCTGAGCTTGCGTCTACAAAGCCATCCCCACAATTCCTCATGGCTGTCATCCAAATAGCCCTATCCATTCATCCCTAGGGGGTAAAAAAGCATAGTTACGCTTCCCACCAGAATACATTGGTTTGAATTTTGTATATATATAAGTATATATAAGATATAAGCAGCAACATACTAGGGCCAGCCAAATGGCTCAGCAGATTAAAGCACCTGCAAGCAGACTCAGGGACCAGGGGACCTGATCCCAGGCCTGCCATGCTGTCCCCACCCACAGGGCGCCCCGAGACCGGGATTGAGACTGGGCGTGGTGGCGCGTGCCTGTAATCCCAGTCTTGGGAAGCTGTAAACAGGCAGACACTATGAGTCCTATCTAGTAGTGACACCCTGAACACCCTGTGGACCCTTCCCCAAAATACAGGGAAAAAAGTGGCAGCATACTGGATATCTTTTTGTATAGCTTCTTTCACTCAGCACAGCTACTTTGAGACACTCATTTTCTTGCATGTGTCAATGGTCTTTTGATCTGTGTAATATTTAATTACAAAGGCATTCTACCAGTTTCTTATCTATTTATCCATCAATTGGACTTTTGGCTACTTCAAATAAAATCAGTTTCTTTCCACCAACCTTTATCCCCCTAATCACTGCAGTTAAAATGATTTGTTTTAAACAGCACAAAAGCATTTTTTAAACCTACTACATCAATTCGTCTTTGAAATATCTAGACCATTTATATTTAATGTAATGATTAAATCTGCCATTTTCATTTTTTTTGCTATTATTTTATGAGATCTTATTTTATTTTGGGTTTTGCAGCTCTGGTAATTAAACCCAGTGCTTTAAATTGAGCTACAGGGGCTGGGGAGATGGCTCAGTGGAATAAGCACTTCCCTGGTAAACACAGGGGCCTGAGTTCAATCTCCAGTTCTGCCAAAATAAAAATAAAAAAAAAATTAAAAAGAAAAACCTGAGCTACATCCTCCTGCTTTTCGTTTCATTTTCTCATTTTCAGACAAGGTCTCACTAATTTGCTAAGTAGTCCAGGTTGGGCTTGAACTCACAATCCTCCTGCCTCAGCATGTTTGTCATTGTTTTCTTTTGGTTCTTTCAAGTTTGAATTCATTTTTCATGTTTCTGCTGTACTGTTGCCTAGTAAAAATTTAACTTAAAATTCTATGTGGATTTACCTACGGTTCTTATAGTATTTTTGAAAACATCTTCATATAATCTTTAATGATTTGAAGATTGCTTGTGAGTGTGTGTGTGTGTGTGTGTGTGTGTGTGTGTGTGTGTGTGTGGTCTCTTTGTGTCTATATTCTCCTAGTTTGAGTGAAGCATAGAAGTCTCACAGCCCTTGCTCTACTCCATCTGTGGTTTGGTTTGGTTTGGTTTTGGGTGTTTTGAGACAGGATCTCACTATGTACCTTAGACTGGCCTTGAACTCACTATGTGGCCCAGGCTGGCCTGAAACACTCACAGCTATCCTCCTGCCTCGGCCTTCTGAGTGCTAGGACTGCATGCACACACTACCACCATGCCCGGAGTCCTACTCCATTTGCGATATAACCGTCTAAAATATTCCCTCAGTTTACACTGAGGACAACATTCACCCATGCTATAATTCATGCTTCAGTGATCAAGCTTAATTTAGA
Source organism: Ctenomys sociabilis (assembly GCA_004027165.1). NCBI lineage: Eukaryota > Metazoa > Chordata > Mammalia > Rodentia > Ctenomyidae > Ctenomys > Ctenomys sociabilis. The sequence goes on from PVKA01017071.1 coordinate 14,108, forward strand.
AGTCAAAAGGGGCAGGAAAGTATGTAACACTTACTGAACATGTCACCCTTCACTGCTTGATTTACTTTTCTGGTCCTGCAGGACTCCTCCTTGTAGCATTTCCTTAGAGAAACTGTTGGACCATTCTTTCTGGACAAGAGTCCAGCAGACAGATTCAGTTGGTCTTCCTTTATCTGAGAATATCTGACCTTCTCCTAGACGTGAAGATTATTTTTTTTCTGGACCTGAGCCTGACTGGGCAGTCCTTTTTTCTGCAGGACTAAAAATCACTGTACCATTTCCTTCTGGGCTCAGCGCTTCCAGAAGAGAAGTCGGCTGGGGCTCAGTTTGCTCTTCTAGTAGGTGAAGCACCCTGTAGCCCCCACTCTTCTCTGACTCTTCCTCTCTCTTAGTTCTCTTGAGTCTTCAGAAACTGACTCCACTTGTCTAACTGGGTGTTTCACTGGTCTTGTGCTCTGTGGGGCTTCTTCAGTTTCCCCAAACTGTTTGTTTATGGATTCACACTCTCTGCCTCTTTCTCTCTGTTTCCATTTCTCTGTCTCCTTGTCTCTTTTTCTCTCCCTCTTTCATCCCTTCCCCCCTTCCCACCCACTCCTCTCCCCAAATTTGGGGCAATTTCATCTGCTATTTGTGTGACAACTTTCTTACCTCCCCCCCTTTCTCCCTCTGGTACCACTGTGGCATGAATGTTAGAACTTCTGTCACAGGTCATCCGGGACCCTGGACTCTCTAGGCTCTTTCTCGAAAGAAAACCTAGACATGGTTTGTGCTGGACTAGGAGTGGGGCATTGTTCACTTGCTTGCTCTTTATCTCATTGTGTAGCTGCTGTTTTCCTGTCCCAAGCCCGCTGGCTTTCTCCTGGCCCTATTCTCCTGCTAGGAGATGTGTTCCCACCTGCTGGCTTCTGTAGATGTTTTAGTGTTACTGCTATCATTATCGCTGTTTGGCTTTCTTTTTAGTTATAAAGTTTCCCTGGGTCCTTCTTTACACCCTGAATTGCGTGTCTGAATTCTCCATGTCTTTGTGTGTTTCAAGAGCATACCTCACTGATCTCTGAGTCTCTTCAAAGCTGTCTGCTTTAATATCCTTGCCAGATCGCTCTGACACCAGTGCCATCTTGCCGCTGTCACCTGCTGATGGTCTTCTCTCACCCAAGTTGTGATTTTCTCGGTTCTGATGTGACAAGTGATCGACTGACGCCTGGACACTTGGGTCACTACGCTAGAGGCCTATTGAGTTCTTCCTTTCGGCTGCCCTCATCTGACTTGTGTCCTGTGAGGCCTGGGCGTGGTGTCTCCTTACTGGCAGGTGCAGGAGGAAGTCCAGTCTTCTCTCACAGCTAATCTGTGTTGGACTGCAGTGGGCGTCGAGGTCCCTACAGGCCTCCCCTGAGCACACGCCTAGGAGGAGCGGCGGGGCCTCCCAACAGATCCTCTATGGTTCTGGGTTGAGGCTCGTCCTGCGTTGCCACTCAGGGTAAAGTCTTCACTTCCCAGGAGGCTTCCTCTGGAGAGAAGCCGAGTTCTCCTCACTGGGTGAGCATCCAGCTTCCAGAGGACTCCACAGACACTGTAAGTGCTGCAGGGTCTCATTACTGGGGGTCCCCACTTACCTCTCGGCCTTCTCAGCCACAGCATGGTCACAGACTTGGGCCACTTCCTTCCAGTCTGTGAGACCTGAAACCCAGTCTCCCTGCCCAGGCCTCACTGGTAGGACCACAGCTCTCAGGGCAGCGGCCTTGGTTGACAGCTTTCTGCCTCAATATCCTTCCTCTTACCTTTGGCTGGGTCACGAAGGGCCCTGAGGGAGCTTCTTCTTGTGTCTGCTGCCATTTTCCTGTGGTCAGCTTCGCCAGCACCCAATTCAGGATACAGAAAGCAAAAAGAAAGGCCTGGGAATTCACTACATGCTGGTGGCTGGACTTAGCTGGGCTGTTTGCTTCTGTCCTTTTTCCTGTGTTACAGATTTGTTTTGTCTAATGTTCAGAGAATCTTAGTAAGAGGAAAAGTATGTCCGTCTCTTCTCTCGTTACCCAAGTAGAAGTTGCTCACAGTTTTTTTTAACATATTCTCTTTTTATTGTTAGAGCTAAATAATGAGTGTTAATTAGAACTAAAATCACTAATATATGAATTAAAGAAAGGCCAAAGGTACAAATAATAAACTTGTAGTTAGGAAGGAAGGAACGAAGGAACAAAGGAACGAAGGAACGAAGGAAGACAATGAAATCACGGTGTAGACAGCTCACCCCGGAGTGACAGCTTGGGGTCTTCACTCTGTAGAACAGTAGGGCCACTGGATCAAACGCCACCTGCTGGGCTGGTGGCCTAGCTCAGTGGCAGAGCACTTGGCTAGCATGTATGAGGCCCTCAGTTCCATGCCAGCACTGAAAAATAAAGTAAAATAAAGTCCCATCTGCACCTTTTAAAAATGCAGAGCATTAATCCCAAGTGGCTAGGCTTTAAAGAACATGACACTCAATCATGAGGACACTGAGGCCCAGGGTCCTCCCCTGTGCTCTGCAGGGTGGATGCCTGCCGATGCTCTGCAGTTCTCCAGGGAGAGCAGAAGGGCCTGAGCCCCGACAGGAGACTCTGGAAAGGAATCTTGCTGAGTGGCACCTGAGAGTGGGCAACCTGAGAGCTACAAACCTCGCTCCAGGCAGGACTGCAGCAGCGCCGTGTTCTGCTGCACCCCTCTCAGCAACATCTAAGGTCAGCAGCTGCTAAGGAGAACATCTGTTCTGGGCAGTGAGTGGAAGAGGAAGGATCTCCCTGAACCCCACTCTGCCCCAGCCACGCCAATGCCAGGCTGCTCCCCATCCTCAGGCCAGGACACGGGCCAAGGGGTGCTGGGAAGAGTTTCCTAAATGGGTCAGGGCATATGACCTCCCCACCTATTGTCTCCTGTCCACTCAGAGACCATGGGATGACCTGGATGCTGGGCGGCAGCACCCTCTCAGAGTTGATGGCAGCATAGGATGTTGGGGCCCAGCTCTCATGCTTAGCAAACTTAGAATTCACAGAGCGGGGCGCATACCAATGCTTTGTCTTTGTGACAAAGTGACTTTAGTGGTGGTATTGTGAAACACACACAGGAAGGGGGAAGTGGGGGAGAGGAGAGGAGGAGAAGAAGCAGGAGAGGGGGGGAGGGATCCCAGACCTGCTGTGCTGGCCCCACCCCTGGGGGTGCTCAAACAGTGATTGAAACCTGGGAGGCTGAAAACAGGAGGATCACTATGAGTCTGTTCTTCACAGTGAGGCCCTGCAGACCTTGTAGACGCTGTGCTCAGTGTATTTTACAAAATGGATATAAAATGTTCAAATTAGTGTCCTAAGGGATTTTCTAAGAATTCTTTATTATTATTACTATTATTATTATTTTTTTATTGAAGAACAAATATCAATGAGACAGTTTCAAGACAAATTAACAGGACAGATTTGACAAATTAATACATTGCAAAATGTTTTCATAAAGTTTCAGTGTTGTACAAGGTACACACATGATATTATACCTACAGACATTATTATAGCAGATGTCTCCAATCAGTGAAGAGTGCAGCTATATACCTATCTTATTTCTCTACAGCTGATTTATATCACAGATTCAACAATTAACACCCTCTACCTTGTTATCTCCCCAGTGTCTGTCCATAGTACTAGAAGCCAACATAAAATCTTGTCCAACCACTATTAGTGCAAATTTTGCTTCTCATAGAATTGTGCAGAAGCACAGCATATTTATCCTAACTGTACTGTTTATACACATACATCATGATTCTTTCTTTGTATGCCCCTTTTTTTTGTCTAGACCTGTGAAACATGAGCACTCCATTGTCATCAAACTAACTTACGTGCCTGAATTCGGTGACACAATCCAACAAAGTGCAGCATTCCATAATAATAGTGAGTTATCTGAAGAAGTTATTGACTATAGCCATTTGCACCTCAGCTTATTATTATAGCCCCACGTTGCATACCACATTTTTAAACTTTTCTACTGGATGGTTAAGACCAAGATAGATCAAGACCTACATAACAAAAGAGGTAGCTTTTGTTTCTGATGAGGTCGGTGAAGTCCCCTTAGGGTACATCTTGTAATCCTGTACCTTACTCTGTAGATCCTTTGTTTGTGTCATCCATGCGGATGAGTTAGGGCCAATGCTTGAGTTTACTCTCTATGAGAGCCTGAGAGAAAGTTTTCTCTCCATGTGACTCTCCCCAGGCACACTATACATCATCAATCTCTTTCCTCTGTGGCTCCATAATCTCCTTGATCAGAAAATTTGGGGCACAACTGAGTTTCATGATGTCACAGTACAGGTTCTCTTATGCCCGGAGTCTTCACTGACCTTGAAAGGCTAGGGCCAAAATGTTGGCTGACCTTGTGGCTCTTCTATTTCCCCAATCTTGATCTGTGAACTTAGGTTGTTAACCATCCAAAAGAAAAGCTGATTAGTACACTGCAGCATATGCCGTTCAGTTTGCCCTAACTATCTGACTTAATTGTCTTTACTTGTTGTACATTTCTATTTTATATCTCCTTTTGACTTTGTATACTAGGGAGACTATACAATATTTGCACATGTGTGTCTGGTTTATTTCACTTACGAGTACATGTTCAAGTGGCATCCACTTCAATATAAATACTTCAACCCAAAAGCTAATATAATCCTAAATGGGGAAAAACTGAAATCTTTTACTCTTAAGTCGGTACAAGACAAAGATGTCCTCTATCACCCTCCTATTCAATATACCTTTGGAATCATTAGCAACAGCCATTGGAAAAGAAGGAGAAATAAAGGGAATAAGAATAGGTAAAGAAGAAGTTAAATTATTGCTATTTGCAGATTACATGGTACTTTACTTGGAAGATTCCAAAAATACCACCAAGAAACTACTAGAACTGATATGGAAATTCAGTAGCATAGCAGGACACAAAATCAATACTCAAAAGTCAATAGCATTCCTCTACACACATAACAAGCACACTGAAAGGAAACAATAGAAACAATACCTTTTACAATAGCACCGTGGAAAATGAAGTACCTTGGGATTCACTTAACCAAGGAAGTCAAAGATCTTTTCACAGAAAATTATGACACCCTAAGAAAAGAGATTATAGAGGATTTCAGAAAATGGAAAGATACTCCATGCTCCTGGATAGGAAGAATCAACATTGTGAAGATGGCCATACTCCCAAAATTGCTGTACAAATTTAATGCAATCAATTTAATGCTATCAAACTGCCACCAACATACCTCCCAGACCTAGAGAAATCATTCCTAAAATTTATTTGGAACCACAAACAACCTAGAATAGCAAAGGCAATCTTGGCCAATAAAGCCAAGGCAGGAGGCATCACAATTCCTGACTTGAAATTATACTACAAAGCCACCGTGATGAAATCATCTTGGTACTGTCAACAAAATAGACCTGAGGATCAATGGAATAGATTAGAAGATGCAGAGGCATCTACAATCACACTCAGACATCTGATCTTCAACAAAGGGGCCAAACAAGCTCACTGGAAGAAAGATAACCTCTTTAACAAATGGTGCTGGAAAACCTGGCTTTCCACATGCCAAAAATTAAAACTTGACCCAGCTCTATCACCATGCACTAAGCTCAAGTCAAAATGGATTAAAGATCTAAACATTAAAACAGAAACACTCAATCTCCTGGAAGAGAAAGTAGGAGGAACTCTTGAAGACATAGGGGTAGGTAAAGAGTTCATGAATAAACATGTATTCGCACGGGAAACACTTGAAAGAATGAACAACTGGGATCAACTCTTCTTAAGGAGCTTCTGCATGTCAAAGAAATTGTCAACAGCGTGAAAAGACAACCCACGAATTTTGAAAAAATCCTAACTAATAAGCAATCAGACAAACATCTGCTGTCTAGAATATATAAAGAGCTAGGATATAACAGGGCCCTCAAATTTAAAGACCCAATTCAGAAAAGGGCATCTGAGATGAATACACACTTCTCAGAGGACAAAATTAAAGAAGTGAACAAATATATGAAAACATGCTCCACATCACTAGCCATCTGTGAAATGCAAATTAAAACAATACTGAGATACCATTTCACTCCAGAATGGCTATCATAAGGAAATCTACTTACAGCAAGTGTTGGAGAGGTTGTGGGGAGAAGGGAACACTTCTCCAGTACTGGTGGGAATGTAGACTGGTGCAACCATTGTGGAGGTCAGTGTGGAGACTCCTCAAAAGCGTAGGACTAGAAATCCCATTCAAGCTGGCTATCCCCCTACTGAGAATTTTCCCAGAGGAACTGAAATCATTATATCATAGTGATATATGTGTACCTACGTTTATAACAGCACAATGTGTGATAGCAAAATCTTGGAAACAACCAAGATGTCTGTCACATGAGGAACGGTTGAAAAAGATGTGGTATTTCTATATAATGGAGAATTACTCAGCTATTAAGAATGATAAACCTGTGTCCACTCTTGATCAGCTGCTCCCTTGCTCTGAGAGCCCACCCTCTGCATCACTCTGCTCAGCTTCCAGTCCTGGCAAGAGTCGATCATGAAAGAACAGAGAGCAACAGATAGGACAGTAGCTCTGGTAGCTAGTGAGCCTCTCCCCTACTCTTACATTGTAATGCACAGTATCTGCCCCAGGGCACTGGCACCCGCAATCCCAGCATTGCTGAAGAATCAATGACAAACCCCAGAAACAGCCCCATGACTGCATGAGGTTTTGTGGGGACAGCTAATCACAAACCGTAACAGACTTCCTCAGCTCTAAAAGATATTTTATTGGCTTAAAATCTACAAGTTCCAGAGTACTTGCATCGGGGTATTCAGATTAGTTTCCCAGGGCTTCCATCTTCTACCCACACCAGCAGGAGCCCCAGGCCTGCCAGCAAGCTTCCCTCTGGGAGTGTGCAATTGTCAGTAAAAGCCATGGGGCCCGCTCTGAGGGCACCCACCCAGGAGTCTCAGCATCTCTGCTCCCGTAGTTACTGGCTTTGGGCAAAGGACTGATCCAGGTCTGGGCCAATCTGTCTTACTGTCCCCTCTTGCTTCCTGCTCTTGTAAAGCATCATGAGTTTCCATCTCTGCATGGACACCAGTGGGCACGAATGCTCAGTCCTCTTTGAGCCCATATGTCTTCAGCCTTTCTTTGCACAGCTCTTGATTGTGTGTGGTTGAAACACTCCGGGACAGTAAAGGCTTGCTGCTCAGAGCTGCTCCCTCTGCTCATACTCCGGGTTACTCGTCCATCGCCTGAGTCTGTCTGAAGCATTTTACATCCATTGTTTTATCTAATTCTCACATTAATCTTGTGCAGTGTGGCCTGTTAGCATCCCCATTGGACAGATAAAGAGAGTGGCACTTAGACAGCTTCATAAATTATCAGTGGTCACAAACTAGTAAAGAGCAGAGCTAAAATTGGAACTTCCAGCCCTGTGACTTCAAAGCAAGGGCTTTAAACCACAATCCAGTAGTCTAATGTGTGTTTTATCTACACTACCTTGTATTTCTTCCTGTCTTTTTAACTTACCTTTTTATTAATGGCTACATTGTAAAGTCTGTTTCAATTCAAAGATACATCTAGAATAAAACTGGTGATTCATGATTACCATTATAACAGGAACATATGTAGAAGATTAAACGCTGTAAAAGTAGTATTTCAAACTCACTGAGAAAAAGGGAGAATTAGCCCTGATCTAGAGAAGCACCTAAACAGAACAACCACTCCTGCTGGTGCAAAGATGGGACCTGGGTTTTCACCCAAGTTCTGTCCTCCCCTCAGCATCTCAAAGCCTCGGTTTCTCCAAGTGTAAGAGGGAATCACAAGTCCCGCGGGGCTCAGCTCAGGCTCTGGGCGTGAAGCCATCACACAGCGAGCCGCAAGGGACCCGAGATCAGTAAGCTCAGCTGCTCTGACGCTCCTGTACCAGGATCAAGAGTTCGGTCTTTCAGCAAAGCGACATCAGAAAGATTTCCATTCCAGAGCTCCTTGGGACAGGGCACCCTGAAAGAGGCAGAGCAGGAGAATCAAACACAGAAAATCAATGGCAAAAGCGGCCTGGAGGCAAAATAAGAAACAGAAGCAATCCGAAAAGGCAGAAAGAAGCAGGCAGGAAGGAGCACAGGGGCCCGGATAGCACGGCCCCCGCAGGCTGCGACCTGCGAGGGGAGGGGCCCAGGGCTGAGCCATGCCCATCCTGCCCGCTCGTGTTCCCACCTGGCAGCCCCAAGCTGAAGGGACACTACCTTCTCCCTCCCTGCAGCACAGCTGGCCCATTACGTAGCTCTGTGAAGCCTCCTATTCCCCAGGTCCGGCGACCCCATTAGAGCCCAAGCATGGACAAGACTACAGACATGAAACAGTGACATTCCTGGCGCAGGTGCGCAGGTGCATGCACCACAATGGTCCTGGGCACAGCCCGTTCTGCTGCCAGGACCACAACAAGCACGTTCGGCTCTGCGCACATAGGGCACTGATTACAGCAGAGCCAATGGAGCGCTGTACAGGCCTGACATCTTGTTTACAGAGAAGTGGGGGCCAGGTGTGGGTCGGTGGCGGAGTGCTTGCCAGGGACACGTGGGGCTCAGTTCAGACCACGGTCCCACCAAAATATTGGAATAATATGGTACATATTTATGTTTAATAAAAGCAGTCCATGAAGTGGTGGTTCATAAACTATGATTACAAGAAAATTTTAAAGTACAAAAGATAGAAAAGAAACAAGTCCGTACATTCCTAAACTTAGTTCTTACTTGCATATTTCCTTTTGTTTTGTTTTATGTTGTGTTCGGTGTTCATGAGCCAATTTCCATAATTAGCAGCATTTCATACAGAATAAAGAGTTTATAATTTGAAACAAAAGAGAAGACTCTGCAATTTCTAACTAGGATGTATGCTGGGAATTTGGAGGATTTCCCCCACACATGCAAAGCTGGGGGAAAGTCATTAACCCAATGGCACCACCAGTGATCCCCAAGCCCAGCTCCTGTCAGCACTGGAAGCCAAGAAGTCACCAGGTCAACTCCAGTGTCACTCTGGGGTCACTCTGAAGAGTTAGCAAGAAATATCCACACCAGCAAGTCTGATGACCCTGTTATATAAGTAACAAGGCCCCAAGCAGAAACCACTGTGTATAGATAAAGCTTGTGCCTGACATTTTTTAAAATTTGTGTGTTTGGTACAAGGTCTCAATACACAGCTAAGACTCATAGCGATCCTCCTGTCTCAGCCTCCCCAGCGCTAGGATTACAGGCACATGCCACCATGCCCAGACTTGGTCACTGACTCAGCACACAGGGGGCAGGGCCAGTGTGGCACATGGTACAGGGGATCAAACTGTGGCCCCTGTGCTTGCCTAAGCAGGCACTTAGTCTGCTGAGCTATCTCCCCAGCCACGGTGACTACTATAAGGAATATGCACATTGGCATAAAGATTTAGCCCTGATTCTCTCTGGAACAGACTCACGTAGCAACTGCTATTGGCAAGGTGAATGGGGGAGAGAACAGGGACTGGAAGGCAGGCCACTGAATCAGGGAAGCAGACAAGAATGCCCTTGTGGATCTGGCAAGATAGCTCAGAGAACTAACGTGCCTGCTTATGCAAGTGCAGGGACCATGGTTTGATCCCCAGCACCACATGCCATGCTGGGCTGGCCCTGCTGCCAGGGTGGGCTGAGCCAGCCAGAGGTCAGGCATAGTGGTGCATGCTGGGGAGGCTGAAAGCAGGAGGATCTCTAGGCCTCCAAGAGGCATAGTGAGACCCTGCAACAACCAAATACATTAAAAAGAAGAATGGCCTCATGTCCTCCTTTGTTGTATAACTTACAGATACCACCAGAGCACAAACTAAAGTATCGATTGTGGGCTAAGTTACAAATGCCTAGGGTCTTGGATTTACAGGGTAATGTCCACCATAGGCATAAATGCCCAGACCCACTCCACAGGTGTTTGCCTGGGCGCTGGTGTGTAGTCAAGGTAAACAGCACACGGCTGAGTTGGTGGAGGGGTCAGCCACTGCAGGGCGAGGACAAGGGCTGCTGCCTGTGCATGGGACACTCTGGGAATGGCACAACCCACCTGGGGGCTCAACCTTCGACCCAGTGTCACTGTGTGTGGTAGAAATCACCATCCCGATCCTCAGGGAAACTGAGACTCTGTGTGTTTATTTGATAACTGGGTCCAGCCATGGAAAACAGACTTGTAATTGAAGTTCATTCGGTGGAGAACATTCACCTACAGCACAAAATCCTTCCAGGCTTGGTTTGAAATATAGCTTTTCTTTCAAAAGCTAACAATAACCATGTCCCAGGGGCTGCAAACCTGGAGGCTGCGCAGTAAACAGTGTTTCTCTGCTGAGTTTAACCCAGCTGTGAGAAGACCTTGGAGGGATCCAGCTCATTCTGCAGATGGAGCCTTGCCAGCTTTGCCCTGGGCTGCGGCTCTACCCCTTTTCCTTCACAAGGCCACGAGGGGATGCTTCCCCAGCCTGATGTCAAGCCTCCGGAGCAGGAGGTGTCTACACCTCCCAGCATGCAACAGGGAGAGATAGACCAGAAGGACTCAGAGAGGTGAACTATTCACCAGCTGACCTCTGCCTGAAAAGCGCACCTAGGAACTGCTCTCGGCACTGTGCCTCTTGTCACCAACCTCTTATTTAGCAGCGGCTGTGCACCAAGCACTGGACATTGCTGTGTGTCCAGCAGCATCTCGTTTCCCCTCCACATAATTCCACAGCTTGGGAACCATTACTGTCCTCCTTAAAAGTGAGGAATGAAGGTGGTATTGATTTCCTGTCACAGGAGGAGATGGTGTGCACAATCCTCTACATTTCTGTTTTCTCCTGACACTGTCTGCGTCGTGACTTACTTCAGTTGGTATCTTTAGCACAAACGATTGACTTGGTATCCCCTGCTCTCATTTAAGGACATTAGCTAATCAGAGTTCTGCAAAGACCTTCGGGGTTCCCTGAAACTCTGTTGTATGATACAGTTTCTGGACCCACGGATTCAGCCACACAAAACACACAACAGTGCACAATGCACATGAGTAACTGGAGATGGCATTTTTGCCAAGAGAGAAGCACACTCCACTTATCCTAAGCTGTCTCTCCTTTGCTCTGATTGGGAGAGTAGGTTTGCACATGGACCAACTGCGCAGAGAGAGCAGGGCAGGCTCTGAGCGCCAGGAAGGCCCGGGTGCTCTGAGGGGGTGAGCAGAGGCTGTGGGGCCATGCACAAAATTCCCGAAGCAGAAGACTAAAAACAGTGGACTCTGAGGCTCTCTCTCCGGCAGTCCTCCTGACTTACAGCTGGCATCTACTGACAGGCACATTGTCACCACTTCCTGGATAGCCCCAGCTCCCACTATTGTGTTTTTGCAAAGGAAAGGTTGTCCTTAGGCAAAGCGTTCCACGCAGCTCCTTCGAGGATGCTTCTGAAGGGCTCACACTCGCCAAGCCCCGTGCTGGGCACTGATCACACGCATTTGCTGTCTGCTTAGTTCTCCCAACAAAGCCATGGAGTGATTGGCATCATGGGGTGTGTGAGCTTCCGGAGGTTCACATATGAGGTAAGAGTCCCCTGCGATCCATCAGAGAGTATGCACAGGCCGCACAGTGAAGGACCTGCAGCCACCCCACAGGCCCTGTCTGCTTCCCTGGCTGGGGCACTCACACCTGGAGAGCAACTCAGCCCCCATCCTGACCTCCACACCCCTTAGGCCTCTCCCTTCCCCACCCCTCCTGCTCCACATCTCCATGGGCAGAGAGCTGCTTCCAGCACAAAGGAGGCTCCTATCACAGAAAGAGACGAGCTTGTTAATGAAGGGGATGGAAATTGGAGCCATAATGAGCTACTGTATCATAAATGAGTGCAAATTACATTGTCAGTGCTATTTACAATTTCACATGGCACGGTGCCTTGCAATTATGTCGATTCAATTATTCCATTCACAGGGCTTTTCAGCCGGGTTTCTCACCACAGCCAAAACCCTCTCAGAAGCCACTGTGTGCATGAAAGTCAAAAACCACCTCAGCCAGGATCTTTTTCCTCATGTTGAGAAGAAACTACATGGGCAGGAGCTGAGTAGGTCTACACGTGGGCACAGATGCCCAAATGTGTAGAGAGGACATGCGATGGCCACGGGCCATGTGGCCATTGAATGAACCATAGAGATCAACGTCCTGCGTAAGCCTTCCCAGGACACAACCTTGGAACCCTGTTGTGGCCACTGTTTCTGCAAAGTTTTCAAATTCACATGAAGATCATTTTTTGATACAAAATCTGTTAACACTTTGTTCACTTCTGCCATGTCGTGTCTGGAGCGATGCAGCCTCTCGGCACCTTGTGAGCACTCCGGTCTCCCAGTAGCGGGAGCCTGTGGCGGGACTTTGTGTGCTGTGTCCTCTGCGTCCCTTGATGGTCCCATTGGCCTCTTGTTGCACTCCATGGCCTTTCAACTCAGTGCATGCTCACTCAGACCCACCCCTCCAGACTGTGCCAGCTGCTCCTTCTCCTCGAGCTGGGTTTCTTGCAGGACTTCTGCCGAGCAGTTGGGTGGACAAGGTGCTTTATTTACTCTACAAGCCGGGTTTAGTATTATCCTGGTGGAAAATTAAAGGCCAGACCAGAAGTAAAATCAGTTTTTATTGCTCTAGAACCAGATGTGCAGCTGCTCACTGCCATGAAGACATATAAGTCCCAGCTGTGGGAATCAGTGGCCTCAGGGCAGCACAGCCGAGCCTGTGAGCTTCCAGTGCTGTGCAGGTGCTACAGAACAGTGCCTGATGTGAACATGGACAGCACAGATCTGAAGCTCTGTTCAGCTCTGGCAGAACTTCCTAGAGTCTGCACACACAGAGCCTTGGCAGAACTCTGGCTGGAGGCAGGGACTTTGGGGTTTGGTGGACTGCGCTGGGCAGAGAGTTTTGGGGTAAAGGGGTAAACCAGTGTTTAGCCTTTGAGGGGAGGATGCTGGAAAAGAAGAAACCAGGCACCTCCAAACCCCAACCTTGTTTTCCTCCTGGTTTGAGTCATGAGCATGCTGGCCTGCAGCACAGCAGCAGGACTGCTCACCCCATCTCCAGGGCCACCTGCACACCTGAAGCAGACATGCCCAGTCCTGCTGCAGAGCCCGGCCCTGCCTGTCCTCTGCCTGGTCAGGCTCCCACATACCCTCCCTCCCGCGGGGACAACATCCCCTGGTCCCCTGCCCTGCTGTCCCATGCACCTGTAGGCCCTCTTTCCAGTGTGAGTATTCATCTGTCACCCTTGTGACATTTGCTGCAGCCAAGAAGAAGATGTTTGCTGTGTTTGTTCTCTGGCCTGTTAACTGAGTTCTGCATTGTATGTACCCCATGTGAGGGCAGGAATTTCTTTTTTTAAGAGAATAGAAAAAAATAGTAAAACAAAAACAAAAAAAATTGGAGGCAATACAGAATTTCAGTAAACAAAATGATAGGAATTCAACAATGGTTGGGGTATTGCATATTGTTCTCTTTAAATTAATTGTTCAGGTTACAGAGATAAGCATGCAGAATTGGTCAATAGATTATAAGAAAACGGAGACAAAACAATCGAAGCACTAAATGCCCCCTTCAATAGGCCAGCTGACATCAGCGGTACGATTATCCAAACTACCCCGTGTATTCCTCTCTTCCTTCCATCGTTCTTTGCTCCTTTCCCTCATCTCAGTTGCTCTTTCCCTTTCATGGTACGCATTGCTCCTTTCAGGCCCTATTAGCCTTTTCAGGTCCTTACCCTGGGGCGACAATGCGATGTTCATACATCCGGGTCTGATTTATTTCTCTTATGAGCATGTTCTCCAGTTCCATTCATTCATCCATAAAAGCCTCGAATTTATCTTAAGGGCAGAAATTTGATGACCACAGTCTCCACAACCCCCCCAGTGTCCAGTGCACAGGCTGAGCTCGGCGTGGGGGAGCTGGAACCCATGTGGGAGCCACCGTGGAGACCACCATTTGCAGGACCCGCCCCCCCCCCACTTATGCAGCCCTGTGTTCTGAGGATTGGGTCCCTGGCTGCACATGGGAGAGGGTGTGCAGCCAGCTTTGCTCCTTGATGTCCAGCTAAGGGTGCCCTGAGAGCAGGGAGAAGAGGGGAACAGGAAGGGCTGAGCTGTGCTGACCGACAGGGTGGCGCCCTCTTCCTTGGTCGCTACCGGGAACCATACGCTGTCCCTTGCTTGCTGGTAACAGTCAGGGTTCCCAGACTGCACCGAGTCTCAGCACTGGAACCAGTAGGTGCAGGGTGCATCTCTGTCTGGCCCTGCCCTGACCTTCAAGGGTTGTGAAAGTCGGGGTCACCTGCAAGAGCCAGCTGGTGGGCGGGGCCTCCAGCGTCTCTCTCAGGCACTCCCAGATCTGTCCTCTCCTCCTGAGCCCCTGTTCCCAGCCCTTCACAGTCTCCTCCAGTCCACACTCCAGGAAAAGCTTTTTTTTTTTTTCACTTCTGATGCTGGTTAAGAAAAAAAAAAAAAGAAAAGAAAAACGAGCTTCTTGTGGAAATGAGAGCCTGATATGAAACACAGGGCATCCTCTGCAGGAGCTTCATGGTGTTACTTGGGTCAAAGAGCTTGTGCTTCCTGCCTGAAATCAGTGAGGTGGGTTTATCTGCAGTGCTGGCAGTAGGCAGCCTCTTCCATCTCTAAAATGCTTTCTTTTGTGGCAGTTGGAGCTAGGCCAGGGTGAACGTCACCACAGGGCACTCACACCGTCATACAGTGAGCTGCTCTATGGCGTCCGGCCACCAGGAGATCACCTGCTGCAGGTGAGCTGCCTGCGGGCCTCCTCCTGGCCATCTTGGGGACACAGGGAGCAGCAGTGGTATGCCCTCTAGCTGGCTTCTGCACACCTCTGAACAGTCCTGCAGGCTGTGGTATACCTCAGCTGCTTCCGCTGTGAGTAACCTATTCCAGGACCACAGGCTGCTGAATCTGAAAGATACTGCAGGCTCTGCCCTCAGGGAGGAGCCAGGCGCTCTACAGTAGGAGGGAGCTGCTTCCGCACTGCACTGAGAGGGACGTGAGGCTGCATACTGGAAGGCTCAGGGCTGTCTGAGCATGACTCTGCAAGAGGCCAGCCTGTGGCCTGTCGCCTCCTCCCAGAGCCTGCCCCTGGCCCAGACGTCAGTACACTAACTAATAAACATTGGACCGACCCAGCCCCGTGCACAGCGCACTGCACGGAATTCAGGGGCTGAGTGTCCCACGGCAGTGAGCTCAGAGCTTGCTTAGAGTGAGCCCTACGTTGCCCACCTGCTCCCTCGTTCTCACTGTGGGGTCCCCTCCAACCACTTCAAAGTTCAGGGGCAGGTAAGGACACCTAAGCATATGACCCTGCTCCTCTAGCACGGTCACACAGCGGCAGTCAGTTACTCTCTAGGGGGCCGAGTGCCCCTGCAGGGCCCTCTGTGTGAGCTGCTGGAGGCTGGATGTTCTGAGTCAGTAACCAGGTAAGAATGTAAACACGAGATAGCAACCTGTGTGAGAATCACTTAACAAAAATGGGTGCAGGGGTCTCTCTTGTGCTCTGCTCCGTGCTGCCGGCTGTTGCTGCCGATCTCTTGTGCACACGTGTTCTTTAACCTTGGGACCTCACCCTCAGAAATCTGCCTAGGGCCCCTCAGCAGCCCACAGTCACACCCTCCGAACACCCTGTCATCTGCTATCTTTCTGGCAACTGGGTCTTTATCCCCAGCACTGGGACTTGTGAGCTTCTTCATTGTCTGTAGGAAAAAAATTTCTTCCATAAAACCAGTGCCTGGTGCCAAAAAGGTTAGGGACTTCTGGTCTCTGCCACCTGCTCTACAGCTTTCTTCTGTCTCCATCTACACATGGATGTCTTGTCTTCCTGGCAGAGCCACAAGTTCTTCAGGTGGCAAGTAGTGAATTTTTAAAAAACTACTTCCCCTGGTGTCTATCCCACCTAATGTGGAGAAGGCACACTGCAGATGCCACACACTAGGGGCCGGTCTGTTCAAGCTGGCGGGGTCGCACGGGATGCCCCGCCCACCCGCACTTTATCTCGGCATCTGGTGCGGGTTCTCCTGGGTCGCTGTCATCTGCTCACTCGCCCTTGGCTTTAGCTCTCCAAGTCTTGCCCCGTAGCTGATCTGTGGTTCTTAGCGAGGGGCCAGTGGGACAGATTCACCTCCAGGCCGCAGGCTGAGAGTTCAGGGCTGGGCAAGCCACCTGCATCCATGTGGACTCTTCCAATTTGCTGGCTGCTGGGAGCTGCCCTGAAACTCCATCTTCCTGTACACCGATCCGTGTTTTATTTCTAGGGTGCTGCTATTCAGTTTGAGGAGGTTTATGGGTGAGAAAGGAATCTTGTTTTAATGAAAATCAAGATGGTTGAGGGGAAAATAAATGAGACAAATAATAGACGTGGTTTCCAGCGCCACCTGAACCCCTAATCTCCTGAAACCCGGATGTACGCAGACAAACCCTCAGGAAAGCCACTGGGTAGAGAAGGTGGGGTTCTCCATCAGAACTTGTCTCCGGTTCCCTCACACTTTTCACCGGCAGAGGAGGACGACGCAGGCAGCAGCCCTGCCGCAGGGGACGAGGAGCCACAGGCACGCGGATCAACTTCCCTTTCTGCCTGCCTGCTGCAGTCCTCAAGAGCTCCACAAGCAGCAGCACCTGCAATTGTCCTTGTCAGCTCTGTGCCTAAGATGGAGTAAACAACAAACAATTCTGAGAGGGAAAAGGAAGTAGCTGTTGAAGTCCAAATCGTCAACATATAACTACTTTCTGTATCTGAGGAACAGTGTGTGCTGATAGGATTTGGAGGAAAGGTAAGAGGCTTTAACTGAGAGTGATATTCCTCAGAAACGTCTTATTTGTACCCTAAAAATTGAAAAAAAAAAAAAAAAACTACCCACAGTAGAAAACAATGTTCAATTGGACTTAAGAAAAATCCTACCAGCCAAGAAAAGGCACTAGTTATGAATCTGAATTCACAGCAACTAATGTGTGTCACTGCTAAACCCGGGAATTGGTCCAAATATCTTCACAGGTGGGTGGTGATCTAAAGGTAGTGTGGCCTCACGGGGAGGTGGGCTATGTAAAAGGAAGAAAATAGTGGGCACACAGGCTTTTGGTGACTCTCCAGGAAACAACGTGGAGTGAAAAATCCTAACCCCAAGGGCCCAGAAAGTTACAGGTACTACATGTATGATATGCATCATATATAGTTCATATGTGACATATGAGATATATGCATTCCACATATCACTTCATATATATACATATATATATATATATATATATATATATATATATAAAATTCAATATATACATAAATTTTTAAATTGCAAATAATTTACAGCAGGATCAGGAGGCAGGGAACAGGGAAGGGGAGAACAGGAGAAGGTGGGCAGGAAGGGGCTGTTCGTGGTGTCCAACCTACCTGTTCAGCATCTTGTCTTAGTGAGGGATACTAGGGGAATATTGCACACAGCTTAGTATACACACACACACACACACACACACACACACAAGTGCACACACAGCTGGTGCAATCTAAACAAGATCAGTGAATTACACTAAAGCCAGCTTCAGGCTGCGGGAACAGGCCGCGGTTTCACACATGCTCCCATTGCAGGTGCCTGGCAGAAGGCTTGGGAGTTCTCTCTGTGTTACTGCTCATGATTGTCCAACCTGTTATCTCAAGCAGGGTCAAGACCCACTGCTGCAGTGAACAGTCACACACATACACACGTACACAAGCAATATACTCACTCACATACACACACATTGGAAACATTATTCTTTCTCTGGCCTGAGAAAAACATCCAACAAGCCCTAATTGGAGGAAATTCCATAAAATACCTGCTAAATATTCCTCAGACTGTCAAGGTGAAAGCACCAGCTTACACAGAGCTCAAAATGTCTCACTAAAGAGACTATCCAAAGAGTTCTACTTAGTCCACACTGGGTAAAATCTAAGGAAATCTGAATGATGTGTGGACTTTAGTTAACAATAATAGACTACAGTGGCTCAGGGGCCACAGTCAACGGCCACAGAAGTAGAAGACCGGGGTGGGTACATGGACACTCTGGATTTTCTTGGCACTATTGTGTAGCTGCAAAAATCTTATAAAATAAACCCATGAAGTACTTTTAAAATTATTATTTCATGAACAGTTCGCTATGAAATGAAACTTCCTCAATGCAAGGGTCAGGTCAGAGGGCAAAGGTCCACGTGCTCCCGGGATCCCTTAGCAGCCCCCACGGAAGCCCCCCACAGCCATCATAGGTCTCAGGGTCCGCTCCATGGACTTCACAGCTCAGATCTTCCGTAGAAGAAGATCTTCCTCACCTAGAAAGATGTCCGGGAAAACCACATAGCACACCGTGGGCTTGGGCACCAAGGGAGGCACACGTTCTTCTATGCTGGCTGAGTGAAGCGGCTGAGGGTTTGCGGGCGTGAGCTCCTGGTGAGCAATGAGAAATTACAAGCTGAGCGCGTCCTCCGGGCAGGAAGGCTGCGTGATGAGTTTAGCTAACAGTGTTCTCAGCACACTGCCCTCCGGTGCTGCCGTGGCATTTGCTGGGGAAGGAAATTACATTTTGCTTTCATACCCCAGTGGTTCAAGACCTGAGAAATAGGGAAAGATAAACAGTAATAGGGAGAATATGAAGGCGGTGACAGCTGGGTTGTTTTCTCTGTAACCTAAAAGAGACATCAAAGCCGTAGGGTATAATTTTAAATTACCCCGAGAACAAATCCCAAACATGCCAACCTGCAGCAAACGCACACCCTCGGAGGACACCAGTGACTGCATCAGGGGGGCTGAGAATGTATGTCCTGTGCTACATCTGTCCTGCAGCCTAGGCCTGAGTGTCCCCTGGTGACATTGTTCCACCTTTGCACTTAATAAACCCCCTAGATTTAATATGCTACAGTCCTGAAACATTGGCAATAATACTATCAATAAGGAGCAATAAACAGTATGAGACAAAAGAGCAACTTATTTTTATTTCTTAATAATCAGGAATAGAGTGTATTTTCATATCAGATTTGATAGAAAACCCAGGATGTTACAGAGGTTTATCAGGTTAGCCACGGAATATTGTAAAGGAATGGAAGGAATGTTTTCCATTAGCAGTCTCTGAGGTCCGAGGCTTTATTTGCTCCCTGCTTTAACTCTCAAATTACCTGGAAAATAAAGTTCCTGTTGTTTTTAAATAGAAACGCCTCCGCTATTTTGCCTTGGCTTCACCTCACCTCTTCTGGGGGCTTTGTGCGGCAACGTAGTGGCTCACAGCAATTATCCTAGCTGTGATTTCCAGTGAAGCGTAATTTATCTGGCGCAGAATGCTTGGGCTTGACATCAGCAGGAAAAACTTCTGGTTACTACAATTTCAGAAACATCAAATCCCCAAGATTAAGAGAACACAGGGCTTTTGGAGAGGAAAATTGCCAGAGAGCATCTGAGAGCCACGCTCTGAGAGCTGGAGCAGGCAGCTACACAGCCCCACCCAGCGAAGCAGCCCGGCCGGCGTTTCTGAAAAGTGCTGTGGGCTCTCACAGCATCAGCTAACTGTGGTCCTGAGCCATTTCACTTTGAAAAAGATAGGGGAAAGATTTGAACTTAATTTTCTTCTATTTTAAAGCAAAAATGAAGTGGAGTTTTGAAACAGGTTTGCAAGACAGCCACAATAGCGATGCACTGCATTCTGATGGGTTCAGTAGCTAAGTACAGGGCAAGGTACAGACGCCATATCTTCTCATCTGAGCTCCACTAGCTCAAAACACACTTTTCGAGGAGCTAAGAGAAGCTGGCTGTGTATCTTAACTATCTTGTATACACCAATTTTTTTCCCCTTTCTTTGTTTCCCCATCACAGATTGTCTTTTTTTTTCTTAACAGTTTTTTTTTTTTTTAATGGAAGCAACTCAAGACCTACTCCTAAGTGGAAATACATCAGGCCCATATGTATAAACATTGTATTGTCTCCCTAGTGTGAGCAATTGGATGAGAAAATATAATCCAGAGTGTACAATAGATATTGTGAGCTGAAGGGAAAGAAATGGTCGAGATAACTTTTTAAACAGCAAACAGCCACAGTCAGTTTGTGTGCACAAACTCACTCGCTCACTACAAATAGCCGTGTCGGTGTCTGCTCTGCGTAAGCGGCTTACTTCTCAATGGGCTGGCGGGCGGCCTCACCCTAGTTCCCAGCCTGATACCTTCCGTTGGGTGCCAGGCATGGCGAGCTTCATCTTGCTGGCGGCTGGAACCTTGTGCGTTCTCAGAAGCACTCATTAGCATTGTCCTGAGACGCAGCTCAATTATTCAGAAGCAGCTTAATCTTTTCAGGTCCTATTTTTAAGCTTTATGGAGCAGAACAAGAACAGAACTCTGGTTAGAGTTAATTACTCCTTACTAAGAAGGGAAGCCCTCACCGGGAATGTTTCCCAGTGAGGTTTGCTGATGCAGCCAAGGGAAGGGACTGCCACTGCCAGCCTCGTGAAGTCACCATGGATCCTTCATCCTCTCAGGTGGCTCCTTTTCAGGTTTGCCCCCTGCACACATTAGAGGGCACTCAGCTGTGCACAAAGGCAGGCCTCGGTGCACCTGAGGGACTCTGGCTCCATGCGTCTCTTCCTCATCTGGTCCTTGATGCTCAAAGCTCCCGCTGCTGTAGTCTTTCCCAGATCTCAGCCTCATCTTCTGTGTGCCGGGACCAGAGGCTGGGGCAGGACCAGAGCTTGCCTCACTTATTCATCCTTGATTGTTTAATTAATTTATTTTTTAATGTGTTGAGTATGGTCTACAGGGTCCTCACTATGTAGATCAGGCTCATAGTGATCCTCCTGTTTTCAGCCTCCCAAGCACTGGGATTACAGGCGGGTGCTACCACACTCAGTCTCAATCTCAATCTCAGTGTGCCCCGGGGCCAGCATGGCACGCCCTGATCAAACTCCATTCCCTGCACCTGTCTAGGCAGGCACTTTAGTCCACTGAGCTACATGGCCAGCCCTGATTGGTTTATTTTTGATGTCTTAGAAATGGTTGGCTCATATAGTTTTACCTGTTTTTCATTGTTGTTGTTGTTGTTGTTTGGAATATTAGTCTAAAACTGGTCTCTAAAAGCAAAGCATCCCCACAGGGACGTGTTAAGAACTCCTCCATGTGCATTGTCAGAGGTCTTGCTCCCCAGGAACCCGAAGTGAAACACTCCCACTGAGGCCCAATTCAGAAGATGCACTTACTTAAAACTCAGCCGCTCGATCACACATTGCAGATTCAACAACTCAGATTGGAATGTGATTTTGAACTCATTCAACTTCACCAATGCGGCACGAGTCATGAACAAGTACCAGCCTGCAGCAGTCTGTGCTGCCGGTACAAGTTCTGGCCCGTAGTCTTGATTGGAATTGCCCGTGCTTGGCATACAGAGCAGTCTGCCCTACTGGGCGAGGTCTGCGCATGGAGGGCGACCCTGCCTTGAAGTGCGAGTGCCGTCTTCCTGTGCCAAAGCCAAGGATAGCACCAGTGATGGGAGGCCGCGCTGGCAGCATGGACACCCATCTGGGTCAAGTGCAGTGCTCCAAGCTTTAGACACACTGTATAGCTCACTCATTGCAGTAAAAAGGAACCTGTCATTCCCCCCACACACACTTGATGACAAAAAGTGGGCCCCAAAGAGGTCTGGTGAGCTGGCCATGGTCATGCAAATCTCAAGTAGCAGAGGTGGGATTTGAACTCAGATCTTTATAACTGCAGTGTCTATGTGAGCAATCTCCCCTCCTTTCTGTCTCCCTGCATGAAGAGAGCCTGTTAGGCTGCAAGACTGTGCCTTGTCCAGCTTAAGACATGTCCTTAAGACATGTGTCTTGATTCACAAAAGGTGTAAAGTGCTTGCCTCTGTACCTCGGCCGCCTTCAAGTTGCCTCCAGAAATTTGAATGTGGAAACACAAGCAGATGATCATGTGGTGCCAGAGTCAGTATTTACTTGGATTATGCAGCATAAACACCATGCAGAGCATCAGGGTAATACGTGAGCTTCCATAATCCTCAGACTATAGGGAAACTGTTATAGCCCAGTAGGTTCAGTAAATACCTACTAGGGCAGCACACACACAGCTGTGTCCAGCAGCAAATCCCAACTAGGGCATTCATCAGGACTCACTAGAGAGATCAACTGACTGCATATGTAGAGACACACAAAGAGAGACTTATTGTGGAAATCTCCTCAGGACAGGCAGTGGGCTGGGAGGTCCATGCTAGAAGCCTGTAAGCTAGAAAGGCAGGGAATCCTGTAGTGAGGCTCAGCCTGAGCTGCGGTGCTGGGGTCCCAGGGTAAAGACCGGGGAAGGTGGGGCAGGGCCACTCTTGTTGTTCTTCAGAGTCCAAAACCCCAGCCGGGCATGGTGGCGCTTGCCTGTAATCCCAGCACTTGGGAGGCTGAGGCAGGAGGATTGTTGTGAGTTCGAGACCAGCCTGAGCTACAAAGTGAGCTTAAGGCCAGCCTGAGCTGCATAGTGAGACCTTGTCTCAAAAAGATAAAAAAAAAAACAGAGTCCAAAACCCAAGAACCAGGATCTCCAATGCCCAAGGGCAGGAAAAGATGGGTTTGGGTTTTACATGAGAGGAAAAGACAGAGATAGAGATAAAGAGATAGAGACAGAGACAGAGGTAGAGGCAGAGGAAGAGACAGAGAGAGAGGCAGACAGAGACAGAGAGACACAGAAACAGACAGAGACAGAGAGACACAATGAGAGAGACAGAGAGAGTGAACAACCATCCTTCACCTTTTGGAGCCATTGAAGAGCCTGTAGTAAAATGCTAATCTCTTCCAGAACTAGGAATACAAGTCTAACAGCTCTGTAGGCACCCTTAACCCAGGCAAATTCATACATAAGAGTACACCTCACAAATATGAACTCTAAAAATCTTTAGTTGCTGCCTGGCAGCTCCCCAAAGCATCTTCAGGTGTGGATTGTTGCTTCAGATTAGAAATATGGGGCAGAATAAATGAGATACTAAAAGGAAGGGAAAGGATACGGACGGCAGAGTCTCCGCGGCAGGTTTGCACCAGCTTCATACACTGTATATAATCTAAGGAGAAGTAATTACCAAGTCCTGTCTCCTTGCATTCATATTTTGTATTCTAAGCAATAGCAACATCTTAACTGCATCTTTCACGAAAAATCTTGTACTCACTGTCCTTAGTCTACATTCATGCAGACAATGATTGGACTTACTCCAGGACTACAGAATTGGAGACTCCTTTACAAGCCCCTCCTCAGAGAGAACCTGCAGTCATCCTGAAGATGACCCACCACGTGTGTCTGTATAACCACTTCCCCAGGAATGCCATCCTGACCCTACATACAGCTCTGACACTTCCTAGACCCAAGGAACTGTTAAAATAGGTTTGGCTATTGAAGATCCAATTAAATCCATGAAAATTTGACTTTGAAATGCTTGGAAAACATCAACATGGAAAGGTTGAGCTAGCAGCGGAGTTAATGGGCCTGTTCTGTTAATCAGTCAACCGCTGTAGAGTTCACATGGATTTCCCAAGTGCATTCAGCATGCCCAGTGCTGTTCTGTGAACCACAGGCTCCATCGTGGCTGGAACAAGCACACGTGTATTCTCAGGAGCTCACGAACTCGCAGGAACTGCTGAGGCTGGGAGGACCTGCATGCTAATGCTGAGACAAGACCGGGGAAGGCACAAAAGACACAGGGCTGAAGTGCTGCTAGGAAAGCTGGATAGACGTCTGCTAACTTCTGCGCTCCACACCTGAAACACATGACAGCACACACTCAGGCGTGCTCGCGCGCACACACACACACACGTACATATATACACACATCTCACACACATTACAAAGGATATAAATATCCAGGATCAAGATCTACTGCAAGGTCTTCTTCATAATGAAAACCTGCGTTTATTAATTCACCTGCTCGGAATATTTCTCATACTTTTGAATGTGCAGCATCTTGTCATCAAAAGTCTCCAAATAAATTAAGCCACACTTTGCAAACTTCCTGAATCACACCCATGCCTGCCCAGCCCGAGAGACCGGCATGAGACAGCGGCTGACTCCAGCGGCCTCCTGGATCCTGCCCCAAGCTCTCGCAGTGCCAGTGACTGGCCTTAAACCTCAGGACCCACTCACCAGCAACTCCCAGATGCCCTGCCCTAAAGCCCATGGAGCAAGTGGGAATTTGCCCGACTCCCTGGGCATCAAAGCTCAGTGAGTGTAGAACTCCAGGCCTGCTGCGCCAGGAGAGACATTTCCCAGAAATTCCCTGCCCTTCTGCTGCCCCCAAGGCCCCAGACCCAGCACAGCTCAGCTGGTGAGAGCTCCAGGCCTGCCCCACCAGAGAAACATTTCCCAGCGACTCCTGGTCCCATCCCATGGACCCAGATAGCACGCAGTTCAGCCTGGAGTGAGAACTCCAGGCCCGCTGCACAGGAGGGACATTTCTCAGTGATTCCTGGTCCCACACAATGGCCCGAAAGCCAGCGCAGCCTGGCCTGTGAGTGAGGGCTCCAGGCCCACCCGGCCAGAGGTAACTTTCCCAGCCTTCTCGGGTTCCGGCCTGTAGCCCCGAACCCAGCACAGGTTGTCTGACCCAGCATGGCCGACCCGGTAAATAAGAACATCCACTATCCTTTTGGGAGCCCAGAAGACCCATCAAAGCCCCAGCCCGCCCACCTAGAGAGCCATCTGCCTGGGACACAAGGGTCAACTAGAGCAATTTTCTGGATCTTCACCCCAAAGCCAACCAAGACAGTGGAAATTTTCATTACTTGCTCTGCATCCCACTTCGGCTCGTGCTCGCCTGACCAGGGAACCAACAGAGGGGAAACACAGGAGCTGCACCAAAAAAGAACTGAACACAACAGCTAGATCCAGGCCAGGCATAACTGGATAATCTCAAACATATTAGACTGGCACCTGAATCTCATAACATGCTAATGTTATACCTGCATCAAAGCTCTACACCAAAGGTCAGAGGTCAGTGCTATACAAAATGACAAGGACAAGGAGAAAAATGCAATCCTAGGCCTCGAGTCCAACAGTAAGGGCAGAGGACACTAGCTCGGCTGAAATGAATGAATTAATACACAAGGAAGTAAATGAACAATGGCAGAAAGGTATAGAGTAAATCAGACAAGAAGTAATTCATCAAATAAAAAAAGAAATATCTGAATACATACGATCTGAAATAAAGAATCAATTCCAGAAACATTGGGTGGAAAAACAATGCTCACCCAGAAGAAGTGCAGAGAGAACTATTCCAGCTGAAATATATGAATTAACAGCATCTGAAGCAAAGAAACAACAGCAGAAAGGTCATAAGGAACTCAAAGCAGAAATAATTTCTGAAACCAAAAGAGAATTCTTTGAAAAAAAAGAATTCTTTGAAATCATATCATCTGAAATACAGAAACAAGTCTGGAAATATACAGAGGAAACCCAACTTGGAAGAAACACTGCAGAAAAAGAATTAATAACTACCTCTAAAGAAGACATGGATAAAAAAAATTGTGGAGATCAAAAATGTGACAGATTCCTTGAATGAGCAATACAGAAAAGAGATAGAACGCATGAAACAGATTTAAAGAGTTATAGAAGAACTAAAAATATCAATCACGAGTCTACAACATAGTTTGAGTGAAAACGAAGACAGAGTTTCAGGTCTTGAAGACGCTGGTGCTGCTAGTGAAAAGGTGAGAAAGGATCTCTTAAAAACAATGAGGATGCAGGAAAAAATAATCCATCTCCTACAAGATGATGCCAGGATGCCCAATGTGAGATTAACTGGTATCAATGAGAATGAAGGAGTCAATACAAATGACATAAAAAGAATCTGGGGAGAAGTAACTGCAGAAAACTTCCAAAATATGAGGAAACAATCCAACATTCAGGTAACCAAAGCTTACAGCACACAAAATAATTTCAACCCCCGTAAAAACACATTGAGACGTATAATGGTCAAGATCCCAGAAACCCAACACAAAAATAATACACTGAAAACTGCTAGAGAGAAGAAGCAGATCACATTCAAAGGAAAACCCATCAGAACTACAGCTGACTTCTCTACACAAACAATGAAAACAAGGAGAGCATGGAGCAGAGTTCTGCAAGTCCTACACGAAAACAAATTCCAGCCCAGACTATTATACCTTGCAAAACTCTTTTTCAAGTTTGATGGAGAAGTGAAATACTTCCACAACAAAGAACAACTAAAGAATTGCATGATGACAAATCCATCCCTTCACAGGCTGCTAAAAGATGTTCTAGAGAGAGATCACAATGACCAGAACTCCAATTACTTCTCCCCAGATTCTTTTTATGTCATTTGTATTGACTTCTTCATTCTCACTGATACCAGTTAATCTCACATTCTTTATCCTGGCATCATCTTGTAGGTGATGGATTATTTTTTCTGCATCCACATTGTTTTTAATGAAAATGGAAGGAACCCACTAAACAGGACAGACAAACACAGTATACAAAGGAGTAAACAACACCAGGGAAATATCATGACAAACATAATCAACACATTTCAATTATAACCATCAATGTAAATGGACTCAATTCACCAATTAAGAGAAATAGACTGGCACAGTGGATTAAGAAACAAAATCCAACAATATGCTATATGCAACAAAAACATTTAACTCAAAAGGACATTCATAGGCTCAAAGTCAAAGGATGGAAAACAATACTACTTGCCCCAGCACCTCAGAAGAAAGCAGGAGTAGCAATTCTGTTCTCAGACAGTCTCAACTTCAAACCAAGAAGGATATCAAATGAGACAAAGAAGGCCACTATATATTGGTCAGGGGAAAATTCAAGAGCAAGAAGTAACACTCATAAATATCTATGCATCAAACACAGGAGCACCCAACTATGTAAGACAAATCTTAATGGACATGAAAAACCTAATATCTAGGACTACAGTCATAACAGGAGACCTTAACACCCCCTTATCTCAAAAAGATAGATCAACCAGACAGAAAAGTAGCAAGGAAGTAGCAGAACTGAAACAGAGCTTGGAACAAATGGGCCTGGTGGATATATACAGAGTGTTCCACCCAACCACAGCTGAAGACACATTTTATTCAGCTGCATATGGGTCATTTTCCAAAGTAGACCACATACTAGTCCAGAGGTCATGCATAAGTATATGCAAGAAAATAGAAATTATCCCATGCATATTATCTGACCACAGTGCAATGAAACTGGAAATAAATGACAAAAGAAACCAGAAAAACCCTCTAAAGTGATAGAAATCGAACAACACCCTACTCAGCAATCAATGGGTCACAGAAGAAATTAAACAAGATATTCAACAATATCTACAATTCAGTGAAAATTCAAGCACAGCTTACCGGAATTTATGGGATGCGATGAAAGCAGTTCTTAGAGGGAAAATCATAGCTATGAGCTCACACTTTAGGAAAACAGAACAGAAACAAATTAACACCCTAATGTTGCTCCTCCAACAATGAGAAAAAGAGCAAACGAAACCCAGAGCACAAAGACGGGAAGAAATCATAAAGATTAGAGCAGAAACTAATTCAATTGAGATGAAGAAAACAATTCAAAGAATCCACAAATCAAAAGGCTGGCTCTTTGATAGACTAAATAAAGTTAATAAGCCTCTAGCCAACCTCATCAAAAAGTGGCAAGAGAAAATTCAAGTACAAACAATAAGGAATGAAAAGGGTGAAATTACCACAGACCCAGCGGAAATTCGGAAGATTATCAATAGTTAATCTGAGAATCTTTACGCTCACAGAATAGAAGACACAGAAGAAATGCACAGATTTCTCAAAAGGTACAAATTGCCAAAACTAAACCAAGAAGATATAACAACTCTCAATAAGCCAATAACAGCCAATAAAATACGAAATGTAATAAAAAGCTTACCTACAAAGAAAAGTCCAGGTCCTGATGGATTCACAGCTGAATTCTACAAGAAATTTATAGAAGATATAATCCCTACACTCCACAAACTCTTCAATGAAATGGAAAAGGAAGCAGTCCTCCCAAAATCATTTCTGGAGGCAAGTATTATACTGATTCTGAAACCAGGGAAAGACATAACCAAAAAGAAAAACTACATGCCAATCTCCCTCATGAACATAGACGCAAAAATACTCAATAAAATCCTGCAAATAGAATACAGCAAATCATTAAGAAGATCATACACCATGACCAGGTAGGATTCATCCCAGGGATGCAAGGATGGTTCAATATTTGAAAATCTATAAATGTAATACACTATATTAATACACTGAAATCTAAAAACCACATGATCATCTCAATGATGACAAATCTATCCCTTCACAGGCTGCTAAAAGATGTTCTAGAGAGAGATCACAATGACCAGAACTCCAATTACTTCTCCCCAGTTACTTCTCCTGCGCATCAAAAGAAATTGTCAACAGAGTGACAAGACAGCCATCTGATGCTGAGAAAGCTTTTGACAAAGTCCAACATTCATTCATGTTCAAGATTCAACAGAAAATTGGAATAGATGGACTCTACCTTAACTTGATAAAAGCCATCTATGACAACCCAAAAGCTAATATAATCCTAAATGGGGAAAAACTGAAATCTTTTACTCTTAAATCAGGTACAAGACAAGGATGTCCTCTATCACCCCTCCTATTCAATATAGTCTTAGAATCATTAGCAACAGCCATTAGAAAAGAGGGAGAAATAAAAGGAATAAGAATAGGTAAGGAAGAAGTTATATTATCACTATTTGCAGATGACATGATACTTTATTTGGAAGACCCCAAAAATTCCACCAAGAAACTACTAAAACTGATATGGAAATTTTATAGCATAGCAGGATACAAAATTAATACTCAAAAGTCAATAGCATTCCTCTACACACATAACAAGCACACTGAAAGTGAAACAATACCTTTTACAATAACACCGCGTAAAATGAAGTACCTTGGGATTCACTTAACCAAGGAAGTCAAATATCTTTTCATAGAAAATTAGGACACCCTAAGAAAAGAGATTATAGAGGATTACAAAAAATGGAAAGATATTCCATGCTCCTGGATAGGAAGAACCAACATTGTGAAGATGGCCATACTCCCAAAATTGCTGTACAAATTTAATGCAATCCCTATCAAACTGCCAACAACATACCTCCTAGACCTAGAGAAATCATTTCTTAAATTTATTTGGAACCACAAATGACCTAGAATAGCAAAGGCAATCTTGGCCTATAAAGACAAAGCAGGAGGCATTACAATTCCTGACTTGAAATTATGCTGCAATGCCACTGTGATAAAATCAGCATGGTATTGGCAATGAAATAGACCTAAGGATCAATGAAATAGATTGGAAGATTCCGGGGCATCTATGATCACACTCAGCCATCTGATCTTCAACAAAGGGGCCAAACATATTCACTGGAAGAAAGATAAACTCTTTAACAAATGGTGCGGGGAAACTTGGCTTTCTACATGCCAGAAACTAAAACTTAACCCAGCTGTGTCACACGCACTAAGCTAAAGTCAAAATGGATTAAAGATCTAAACATTAAAATAGAAACACTCAATCTCCTGGAAGAGAAAATAGGAGGAACTCTTGAAGACATATGGGTAGGTAAAGAGTTCATGAACAAACATATATTCGCACGGGAAGCACTTGAAAGAGTCAACAACTGGAATCAACTCTTCTTGAGGAGCTTCTGCACATCAAAAGAAATTGTCAACAGAGTGAAAAGACAGCCCACGAATTTGCAAAAAATCCTAACTAATAAGCAATCAGACAAACGTCTGCTGTCTAGAATATATAGAGAACTAAGATGTAACAGGGCCCTCAAATTTGAAGACCCAATTCAGAAATGGGCATCTGAGATGAATGCACACTTCTCAGAGAACAAAATTAAAGAAGCGAATAAATATATGAAAAAATGGTCCACATCGCTATCCAGTTGTGAAATGCAAATAAAAACAATACTGAGATACCATTTCACTCCAGAAAGAATGGCTATCATAAGGAAATCAGCCAACAACAAATTTTTTAGAGGTTGTGTGGAAAAGGAAACACTTCTCCACTGCTGGTGGGAATGTAGACTGGTGCAACCATTGTGGAGGTCAGTGTGGAGACTCCTCAAAAGAGGAGGACTGGGAATCCTATTCAAGCCAGCTATCCCCCTACTGGGAATTTTCCCCGAGGAATTGAAAATATTATATCATAGTGATATATGTGTACCTATGTTTTTAACAGCACAATTTGTTATAGAAAAATCTTGGAAACAACCAAGATGTCTGTCACATTAGGAATGGTTGAAAAAGATGTGGTATTTCTATATAATGGAGTATTACTCAGCTAGAAAGAATGATAAACTTGAAGCATTTATAGTGAAGTGGATGCCACTTGAACATATACTCATAAGTGAAATAAACCAGTCACACGTGTGTAAATATTGTATAGTCTCCCTAGTACAAGAAGTAAAAAGAAGAAATACAAATAGAAATGTACAACAACAACTGAAAACAATTGAGTCAGATAAGACAAAGTGAATGGCATATACTGCAGGGTACTAATCAGCTTTTCTTCTGGATGGTTAACAACCTAAGTTCATAGATCAAGATTGGAGAAATAGAAGAGCCATATGGCCAGCCAACATTTTGGACCTAGCCTTTCAAGGTCAGCAAAGACTCAGGACATAGAAGAACCTGTACTGCAACATCATGAAACTCAGTTGAGCCCCAAATTTTCTGAACAAGGAAATTATGGAGCCACAGAGGAAAGAGATTGATGATGTATAATGTGCCTGGGGAGAGTCACATGGAGAGAAAACTTTCTCTCAGGCTCTCCCAGAGAGCAAACTGGTCAAGCATTGGCCATGACTCATCCACATGGATGACACAGACAAAGGATCTACAGAATAATGTACAGGACTACAAGATAAACTCTGAGGGGACTTCACTGACCCCATCAGAAACAAAAACTACATGTTTTGGTATATAGGTCTTGTTCCATCTAGCTCTTAACCGTGCAGCAGAAAACTATAAAAATGAGGTATACAACACGGGGCCATAATAAGTTGAGCTGTAAATGGCTACGGTAGACAACTTCTTCAGATAACTCACTATTGTTGTGGAATGCTGGACTGTTGGATTGTGTCATTGAGTGCAGGCACCTAAATTGGTTGAATGACAATGGAGTGCCCATCTTTGACAGGTGTAGACAAAGGAAGGGGTATAAAAAGGAAGAATCATGATGTGTGTGTATGACAGTACAGTTGGGATAGATATGCCGTGCTTCTACATAATTCTGTGAGTGGCAAGATTTGCACTAATGGTGCTTGGACAGGATATTATGTTGGCTTCGAGTACTATGGGCAACCACTAGGAAAATAACAAGGTAGAAAGTATTAATTATTGAATCTGTGATATAAAAAATAAGATACGCAAACAGCTACACTCTCTTAATTTACTGATGAGACTTCTGCTATAATAAAGTCTATAAGTATAATATGTATGCACCTTGTACAATACCAAAACATTATGAAAACAGTTTTCAATGTATTAATTTTTCAAAAAAAATTGAAACTCTTAAAAAATAAATTAATTAATTAAACCAAGGCAGTGTTTTGCATCCTCTGTGTCCACCATGGAAGCCCTGGCACATGGACAGGTGAAGAAAAGCAGATGCAGGTGGAAGGCTTCTCTTGTCTGGAGCGTCTGCTGAGTTGCTACACCAGGCTCCCACTCCCACTCTGTTAGGCCCTGAGGAAGCAGTGGCTCTTCTGTTGGTTCCCTCGGAGTCAAAGTGCACCAGAAAATCCCGCGGGATTTTCAAACTACACCCAGGGGAGGATTTCTGACATCCCCTGCCCAGGGGGAGGAGCAGATAGGCCTCCAGAAATGACTTATTGCTGCGTGCTATGGGGGCTTGTTGCTGTGTTACACAAGAGTCGCTGAGAGAGTGCCATTACACCCTGTGCTCATGTAGTGCGAGTGCTGTCTGCGAGGTATCTCGTCTCTCCTGGAGCACGACAGGATCTGGTTGTGCCACTTGCACTGTTCCACAATGCCTGGCCTTGTGCTGAACACTATGCAAGCATCCTATCAGGTGTCAGGAGGGAGGGAAGAACCCTGAGCACAGCTCCTGGGCTCAGGGGTCCTCACACATCCTGCTCCACTCGGGGTCAGCAAGGCCTCATATTCCTCAATATCTGATCCTTGGGCAGGCCAGATAGCTCAGTGGACTAAAGCGCCAGCTTAGGCAGAGTACAGTGGCTGGGGTTCAATCTCGGGCCTGCCCTGTCAGCCCTGCCCCAGGAGTGCTCTGAGATGGTGATTGAGATTGGGCGTGGTGGCGTGCACCTGTAATCACAGCACTTGGAGGCTGAAAACGGGAGAATCACTTTGAGTCTGATCTATATAGTGAGACCCT